>CAUYSK010037061.1:0-19131 GCA_963575035.1 Avahi laniger | reverse complement strand
CAGACAAAAACATACACTGGGGAAAAGAATCCTTATTCAATAAATGGTGCTGGGAAAACTGGATAGCCACATGTAGAAGACTGAATCTGGATCCACACCTTTCACCTCTCACAAAAATCAACTCACGCTGGGTAACAGATTTAAACCTAAGGAGTGAAACTATTAGAATTCTAGAGGAAGATGTTGGAAATACTCTTCTAGACATTGGCCTAGGCAAAGAATTTATGCAGAAGACTCCAAAGACAATCACAGCAACAACCGAAATAAATAAATGGAACCTGATCAAATTAGGAAGCTTCTGCACAGCCAAAGAAATTGCCACAATAGCAATCAGACAACCTACAGAATGGGAGAAAACATTTTTTTTTTTAGAGAAAATTTTTGCATGTCACAAACCTGATAAAGGGCTGATAGCTAGAATCTATTTAAAACTCAGGAAAATCGGCAATAAAAAATCAAACAACCCTATCAAAATGTGGGCAAAGGACATGAACGGAAACTTTTCAAAAGAAGACAGAATAATGGCAAAAAAACATATGAGAAAATGCTCAACATCTCTAATCCTCAGGGAAATGCAAATCGAAACCACAATGAGATATCATTTATCTCCAGTGAGACTGGCCTTTATCAAAAAGTCACAAAACAATAAATGTTGGTGTGGATGCAGAGAGATAGGAACATTCATGCACTGCTGGTGGGACTGCAAACTAGTGCAACCTCTGCGGAAAGCAATATGGAGATACTTTAAAGAGATACAAGTAGAAGTATCATTCGATCCAGCAATCCCATTACTGGGAATCTACCCAAAAGAACAAATGATACTGTATAAGAAAGACACCTGCACCCGAATGTTTATAGCAGCACAATTCACAATTGCAAATATGTGGAAACAACCCAAGTGTCCATTAATACATGAGTGGATTAGTAGAATGTGGTATATGTATACCATGGAGTACTGTTCAGCTTTAAGAAACAATGGTGATATAGCACCTCTTGTATACTCCTGGATAGAGCTGAAATGCATTCTACTAAGTGAAGTATCACAAGAATGGAAAAATAAGCATCACATGTACTCACCATCAAATTGCTATTAATTGATCAACACATAATTGTACATATAAGAACAACATCTATTGGATGTCGGGCAGGGGGGCGGGGGTGTGGGGGAGGGTGGAAGGGGAGGAGGGGATTGATATACGGATACACAAAGAGTGCAATCCACACCATCCGAGAGATGGACACGCTTGAAAGTCAGACTTGGGGAGGGGGTGCAAGGGCAACATACGTAACCTAAACATCTGTACCCCTATAATATGCTGAAATAAAAAAAAAAAAAACAAAAACAAAAAAAACTGTGGTATATGTATAGCATGGAGTACTATTCAGCTTTAAGAAACATAGGTGATATAGCACGTCTTGTATACTCCTGGAAAGTGCTGGAACACATTCTACTAAGCGAGGTATCCCAGGAATGGAAAAACAAGCACCACATGTACTCATCATCAAATTGGTATTAGCTGATCAGCATTTAAGTGCACATATAAGAATAACATTTATTAGATGGTGGGCGGGGGGGAGGGGGAGGGAGAGGAGGGGGTGGCATATGCACAAACAATGAGTGCCATGCACACCTCCGGGGGAATGGACACAGTTTAACCTCGGACTTGGGGGGGGATGGAGGGTAAAAGCATCATACATAACCTAATCATCTGTAACCCCATAATATGGTGAAATAAAATAAATAAATAAATAAGGTAATTTTGAAATGTATGTTTTTATATTTATACCCTTTATATCACAGATATTATACAAAGATGCATGTGTAGAAAAATACACAATATAGAATTGAATCTAATCTATCACCAATTACTTTTTCTTTTGTGTCATCAAAATACACACAGAAATAGTGGAATAGAAAAGTTTTCTATTGTGGTAAAAGACTGATCTCTGGCTGAATTTATTTGACCAATAAGAGAGATCGAAGGCACAAATAACACACAAAGCCACAATCATTAACCTCAACTATAGATAACATTAAAGATGCGTAAAAAAGTTTAACGTTTATTCTGAATTCTATTTTTCCTATAAAACATCCCTGAAAGGTGAATTTCTTCATCTTAAAGACATACACAGATTATCATTTTTTTAATGATAGAGATTTCACGCAGAAGGAGCTATTTGTTGATATCACAGTTAGATTCCTACTTTGTCTGAGTAAAATAGCATATTGATTTATATGTGTTGACAGTTTTCAATCATTATAAATGAAAATGTTCACGATTTAACAAGGCTAATTGTTGCTTTTAAAAAATAACCAAAAAAGGCATGAACTAAGAAAATATAGATTTCCATTTACTTCCAAAAATTACTATATGCTGAAAAAGGAAATCAGAACACCTTATTCTTTATCTTTCAGACATCACTGCTTCTTTTCCAACATTGCGTAAAAGGTTATTCCCAATGGCTGGTCTTCATTATTTTTTTATAGAGTCAGATTGTCTTGTGGCCTTTATCTTGCAATTTAGTTATCAAATATTTAAGCGGAAGTATAGAATTTATGGTTACATTCTATCAATTTTTAGAGTTGTATTCATACCTACTAAACTGATATTTAGTTTCTCCTTTATTCTATTAAATTGTAATTCAGATAAAAATTCTTTGCAACTTCTCATTTTTGTGGTAAACTAAGCATCAAAGACAAAGATAATAGATTTGAAACCAACATCTTGACCCAATGAGGCACAGATTACAATGTCTTAATCACTCCATCATTATCATATATATGACCCATGTTGGGAAAGGCATTTTTTATTTTTTCGGTCATCTGCACTTAAATAGATGCGTTATAAAGAAAATATGTATACCCCAGGGTAGCATTTTTTCTTGTAGGAAGTATAGATTTAATGTATTTTATTCTTTTATTTCAAAGTAGTCACATCCAGATAATTTGAATAACAGCATTAACACCAGAAATTCAAGTGTACTGAAACAAGGGAGGAAACAAGAACTAGTTTAGTTTAGTTTATTTTAGGTAGGTAAACTGGATATTGGTTATTGCTATGCATAGATTTATTAATGAACAAAATAAGAGAATACTGAGAATGGCTTTTGCAGAATGAGAGCAAGGTATCAGCAAATAATTGAGTTCTATAAATATGGATACCACATTGGAATTTCATAAAGTAAATTATGATTCTTTTAGATAGTGATGAGCTTTCAACTAACATTCAAAAGGCATCAGTCTGAAAGATTATTTGAGATGAATGACCTCATTTTATTTTGTTATCTGAATATTTCAAAAGTCAATACCGAAGTCAAAGATTTAACTTTTTTTGATGCATCCAAAAAATAGGTCAACATATCTCAAATAATAAGGCTGTTTGGGAAAGTTGTGTTCATTTGATTTGTATAGTATAATGTCCGCCATTTTCTAAAATGGTAATTGCACTTATGCGAATATGTCACACTGTGATCTTTTGTCAAAATAAATGTCCCCATTCCCCAAGGTCAACATTTGATATAAATGTAAATAGATTTAACCAACAGGTGTTCAATGAAGAGATAAGGCATATAACACTGTTAAAAATGTGTGTATGCATATATACATATATATGCACACACACACACAAACACATATATATCCCACAAAATGTACTTCATCCTTACTGAGATACAGTCCCAAAGCCAAGACAAATAATGGGATAGCAAATTTAATTCTAAATAAACATCTTCTTCTCTTTTTAAAATGGAAATCTGAAACTATGTTAGTATTTAGTACAACTACCAATTCCTATATTGAAAGGCTAATAAAGTACCTAGGGAGCACTTGCCATATATGTGAAACCACCCTTACAAATTAATAAAGGGGTACTGGGCAAGAACTGTGATGAGAGCCTACCTAAAAATAAGGCACAGGCCCAGCTAAAAATAATGATAATAATTAGCCACTCCCCCCCTGTTTGCTTATTTATAATTGTCACCCTGGAGTCATATAACTGGCCATCATAAATATTCTTACCTTTCTCCATAGATAACATCACCTGTTGAAACTTAGGGGTAGTTTCTGAGATATCTTCCAGGTCCCACATTTCAGTGGAATGGCTGACCTACACAAACCAGTGACCCATAATGATGAACTGACTCAACTGGTCTTGTGACTCCACCCAAGAACCTGGTCAGCAAAGAAGATAATTTCTACAAGCCTATGGTTTGGCCCTGAACCCAGCCAATTAGTAGACCCAATTGCCTAGGCCAAACAGTCTTTAAAACCTTGTCTCCCCAATTCCCAGGAAGGTGAATTTGAACAATTTATCTAATCTTCCCATTTAGCACCATGTAGAATAAATTCTTTCTCTGTCATACTCCCTGCTGTCACAGCATACTGGCTTCCTCTTCAGCAGCTAACAAATGCACCTGGTTGGGTGGCAACATATGCAGTTTTTCAAGCAGTTCGAAGATGGTTCAACATTAAATAAAAAAAATTTTAAGTTCAATACTGTTAAGTTCAATAAAAATATATTGTACCTTTTAAAATAAATTACCTCTAATGATCCATGGAGTGTGTAGAAGTTTTCTTATAATTTCATCTTCACTTAGCTGTACCCAGGATGAAAGAGACTAGTGGCTCTGTTGACACCTGAAAATTAACATATTGAAATTAGCATAATGAACCTATGTCTGCATCCTTCCTCCATATCTGGCCTCTCTTTCCAAATCTCCCAGTGTAACTATTGGCACGATTATACTCTTGATCCCAGAAAATAACACCTTTATTTTTTTTTCCTGTATTAAATCACTTACCACGTATAATAACTCTTTCTTTGAAATGTGGTTTGATCAGGTCCCATTTATTTATTTTTACTGTTGCCGTGATTGCTTTTGGGGTCTTCTTCATAAATTCTTTGTCCAGGCTGATGTCTATAAGAGTTTTTCCAACATTTTTCTCTAGAATTCATATGGTTTCATGCCTTAGGTTCTCCATTGTGAGTTGATTTTTGTGAGTGGCTGCACAGCCAAGAAAACTATCATTAGATTGAATAGACAACCTAAGGACTAGGAGAAAATATTTACATGCCATACATCTGATAAAGGGCTGATAATAAGAATTTATACAGAACTCAGGAAAATCAGCAAGAAAAGTCAAACAATCCCATTAAAATGTGGGCAAAGGACATGAATAGAACCTTTTCAAAAGAAGACAGACTAATGGCCAAGAAACATATGAAAAAATGCTTAACACCTCTAATCATCAGGGAAATGCAAACCAAACCACAGCGAGATATCACTTAACTCCAGTGAGAATGGTTTTTATCAAAAAATCCCAAAACTACAAATAGTGTGGATGTGGAGAGATAGGAACACTCATACACTGCTGGTGGGACTGCAAACTAGTACAACCTCTATGGAAAGTAATATGGAGATACCTCAAAGAAAGAAAAGTGGAACTACCACTTGATCCAGCAATCCCCCTACTGGGTATTTACCCAAAGGGAAAAAAAAAAGATGTTCTATATAAAAGACATCTGCACTTGAATGTTTATAGCAGCACAATTCACAATTGCAAAGATGTGGAAACAACCCAAGTGCCCATCAATACATGAGTGGATTAATAAAATGTGGTAGATGTATACCATGTAGTACTACTTAGCCTTAAAATAATGGTTAACTATCTATTTTATTATCCTGGATGGAGCTGGAGCCCATTCTTCTTGGTGAAGTATCACTAGAATGGAAAAACAAAAATCACATATACTAACCATTAAATTGGTAATAAATAATCAAAACTTATGTGCACATATGGAAATAACATTTATTGGGTATTGGGAGCTGGGAGGGGAGGGGAGGGGATGAATAAACTCACACCTAATGGGCGCAGTGCACACTGTCTGGGGGATGGGCACACTTGTAGCTCTGAGTTGGGCAGTGCAAAGGCAATTTATGTAACAAAAGCATTTGTACCCCCATAGTGCTCTGAAATAATAAAAAAAAAGAAATGTGGTTTGGTTTCTACCTTGCTTTCCATTTCTATTTCATTTCTACTTAGACTGGTCCCCACATTGTTGCAAAATTGTAATTGTTTTCTCGTATTTGAACAAATTACAGAGATTCCTTTTTGGTAAAAAGGTAAAAGTTCACCTCCTCATCTGGACATCTAAAACTCTCCTTCAATTAACTATTGTCACTCTTTTGTGTACCACCTACTCTGCCCATTCTATGGCACTTTTTGTTACTTCTATGCATACCTATTCTTTTCCAGTTGGCCGCAATCCTTGCTATCCCTTAGGCACAACTTTTTAATTTTAATATCAATGACTTTACTCATAAAGACCACTCCACTGACTTATGTTCTTTATTCAATCAAACTTTCAAAAAATCCAGCCTTTTTAAGATGATATTGATAATTCTGTGTGTGTGTGTGTGTGTGTGTGTGTGTGTGTGTGTGTGCGTGTGTGTGTGTGTTCTCTTTGGGTATTATTTTTATTATTGAGTGAAAAATAATGCCTTTGATTTGGTTCAAATATGAACATGAATGCTTCATCTGTCTATGTGCTGCAGAATGGATGTTATGTTATTAGGCATGAAACCAACATTAGTCTCCTTGTATGTCTCCATCAAAGTTGTTGAGTGATCAGGTACATTGTCAATGAGCAATAATATATTGAAGGGATTTTTTTTTTCTCAATAGTATATCTCAACAGTGAGACTAAAATATTCAGTAAACCATGCAATAAACAAATGTGCTGTCATCTAGGCTTTGTTTTTTCATTTATAAAACACAGACAGAGTAGATTTACTATAATTCTTAAGGGCCCTAGGATTTTCAGAATTGTAAAGGAGCATGCACTTTAATTTAAGATGATCAGCTACATTAGTCCCTAACAAGAGAGGCAGTCTTTCCTTTTAAGCTTTGAAGTCAGGCATTCACTTCTCCTTTCTAGCTATGAAAGTCCTAGATGACACCTTCCAATTTAAGGCTGTTTCATCTACACTGAAAATCTATTCATTCTAGCTACCTTCATCAATTATATCAGCTAGATCTTCTGGATAGCTTGCTGCAGCTTCTACATCAGGACTTGCTGCTTTCCCTTACACTTTAATGTTATGGAGACAGCTGCTTTACTAAAACCTTATGCACCAACTTCTGCTAGCTTCAAATTTTCTTCTGCAGCTTTCTTGTCTCTCTCTGCCTTCATAGAATTGAAGAGCATTAGGGCCTTCCTCTGCATTAGTCTGTGGCTTAAGGATGTTGTGGCAGGTTTAATCTTTTATCGGGACCATTAAAGCTTTCTCCTTGGTCAACAATAAGGCTGTCTCACTTTCATATGGAGAAGCAGTTTTAATTCCCCTCATGAAATTTCCTTTACATTCACAACTTGGTCTGTTGTTTGATGCAAGCTTTTGGCCTATCTCAGCATTTGACATGCTTTCCTCACTAAGCTTTATCATTTCTAGCTTTTGATATAAAGTAAGAAATATGTGACTTTTCTTTATACTTGAACACCTAGAGGCCATTGCAGGCTATTAATTAGCATAATTTCAATTTTGTTGTGTCTGATGTAATTGGGAAGCCTAAAGAGATGGAGAGAGACAGAGAAATGGCCTGTCGGTGGAATAGTCAGAATACACACTCTTACTAAGTTCACTATCTTATATGGTTGCAGTTTGTGGCACTCCAAAACAATTACAATAATAATATCAAAGATCACTGATCTCCACATCACTGTAACATATTATAATAATGAAAAAGTTTGAATTATTGCAAGAATTACCAAAATGCAACACAGAGACACAAAGTGAATATAAACTGTTGGAAATATGGAGCTAATATAATTATTAGATGCAAGATTGCCACAAAATTTCAATTTGTAAAAATAGCAATGCCTATGAAGTACAATAAAACAAGTCATTCCTGTAATAGATTGGAGGTGTGGAAATTAATGTCACAGAGATCAGTTAGAATGCTACCATCCCATTGTGATAAAAACCCTTAACAAATTAGTCATAAAAGAAACATGCCTCAAAATAATAAAAGCCAGCTATGACAAATCCCCAGTAACATCATATTGAATGGAGAAAAGTTAAATGCATACCCTCTCAGAACTGGAACAAGACAAGAATGCCCACTTTCACCACTTCAATTCAACATAACACTGGAAGTTCTATCCAGAGCAATCAGGCAAAGGAAAAAAAAATAAAGAAGAGCTAAATTGGAAATAGACAAACTACCTATGTTTGCTGATGATACGATCTTTACCTAGAAAAACCTAAAGAATCCTCCAAAAGACTCCAAGATGTGATAAATGAATTCAGTAAATTTCAGGTTACAAATTAATGTATGAAAATCAGTAACACTGCTATATACCAATGAAGACCAAGCTGAAGAATAAATCAAAAACTCAATCACATTTATAATAGCTACAAAAGAAAAAAATGAAAGATAAGAAAATATTTGGGAATATACTTAAAGGTCTTGGTTAAGATCTCTGCAAGGAAAATTAGAAAATAATGATAAAAGCTGACACAAACAAATGGAATAATATCCCATGCTCATGGATTGGAAGAGTCAATATTGTGAAAATGATGATGTTTCCCAAATAAATCTACAGATTTAATGCAATTCTTACGAGAATACAAACACCACTTTTTAAAGAATTAGAAAAAAACATCCTAAAATTCATATGGAACCAAAAAGGAGCCCAAATAGCCACAGCAATCCTAAGGAAAAAGAACGAATCCACAGGCATCACATTATTCAACTTTAAATTATACTATTTGGTCATAGTAACCAAAACAACATGTTACTAGTATAAAAGTAGACAAATAGACCAGTAAAATGGAATAAGGAACACAGAAATAAATCCAAATACCTACAACAAACTAATCAACAAAGCAGATAAAAATATACACTAGGGAAAGGACAAAGTATTCAATAAATGGTGCTGGGAAAATTGGATAGCCATATACAGAAGACTGAAAGTGGATCCTTATCTCTCACCACGCACAAAAACTAAGTCAATATGGATTAAAGATTTAAATGAGATATTTGAAACCGTAACATTTTTAGAGGAAAACTTAGAGAAAATTCTTCTGAACATTCTTCTAGGCAAAGAATTTATGATGAAGACTCCAAAAGTAAATGCAACAAAAACAAACAGAGACAAATGGGACTTAATTAAACTAAAAAGCTTCTGATCAGTAAAAGACATAATCAACACACTAGAAAAGCAACCTACAGAACAGGAGAAAATATTAACAAACTATGCATCCAAAAAAGAACTAATGTCCAGAATCTACAAGGAAGTCAAACAAATCCGCAAGAAAAAAAGCAAGTAATCCCATTAACAAGTGGGCAAATAACATGAACAGACATTTTTCAAGAGAATATATACAAGTGATCAACAAACACATGAAAAATTTTCAACATCACTAATCATCAAGAAAATACAAATTAAAACTACAATGAGATACCACCTTATCCTAGGCGATAAAAAGTCAAAAAAATACAAACATTTACACATTGCTGTTGGGAATGTAAATTACTATAATATCTATGGAGAAAATTATGGCAATTTCTCAAGGAAATAAAAGTATGCCTACTATTCTATTCAGCACTTCAGTACTGGGCATCTATACCCAAAGGAAAAGAAGTCTTTATATTAAAAATATACCTGCATTCATAGGTTTATTGCAGTACAATTCACAATTGCAAATATATATAATTTTCCTAAGTTCCCATCAACTGATGAGTGAATAAATAAAATGTGGTGTATACATACCATGGAATACAATACAGCCTTTAAAATGATTGAAATAATGTCTTTAGCAGCCACTTGGATGGAACTGGAGGCCAGCATCCTAAGCGAAATTAACTCAGGAACAGAAAACCAAATACTGAATGTTTTCAGTTATAAATGGGAGCTAAGCTACGTGTATGCACGGTCACACAGAGTGACATAATGTATACCGGAGCTTTAGAAGCTAGCTTTAGAAGCTAGGGAAGGGAGTGAGGAATGAATAATTACCTACTGGGTATAATGTACACTATTTGAGTGACAGGTATACTAAAAGCCTGGACTTCACCACCGTATAATTCATCCATGAAACAAAAATCACTGGTATCCCTAAATTTATTTAAATCCTCTCTCCCCAAAAAGAACCTCAGACCAGGATAAAAAACAGTCAGAACTATGGCAGTGACAGTGAAAGGTAGAGGGATGAGAGAAGATATAATAGCTATTTCAGAATTGTGATAGAGATGCAATAGTCAAAGATGACTCAGAAGTTTCTGCATTGAAGAGAAATATATTGCATTGTGATATTTGCAAAAGGCATTTTTCTCTCACTGAATGTAAACAACTTGTCAACAGGGATGTGTCATCTTGTTTCTTTCCTTACCTGTAAAGCTGAGAAAATATTATCTCCCCTATAGGATAGCTATGAGGGTTAAATTAAAAAAAAAAAGTCAAGGTAAATTACCCTTCTTTACTGAGAAAGAATTAAATGAAATTTAGCAATAATTATTATTATCACTTTCTCTCTCTTTTCCAATATTTAGACCTTAGGAAGACTGGTTATTTTATGGGACCAAGGCTGCCATATTCAAAACTCCAGGTCATCAGTCATATAGTCTATAGAAATGGTACTGTTGGAGTTGTTCAGGCCATGACCTGATCAGCCACATGCACTGGACCTTTGTGGGTCATTTGTTACCAGGCATTTGGCTTAATAGCAGCAGCAGTTGCTGAGCTGGGATCCAAATTCTGACCTGAGTTTCTTTAGTTATATAAAATTTATTCCTTTTTTAGCCCAAACACTTGAGGAGAAAATTCCCTAGATATTTCTAAAGCAGACATATTATCTTGGTACCAAAAGGCAATTTTACAATAAAATGAACACTGCTACCTCTCCACAAAGTGATTTATACCTGACTGAGTATTATGATTTATTATGAGTCATAGCTCTGAAGTATACTGGGTGAATAAAAGAATAGCTTTATTGAATAAAGTCTTAAGAAGAAAAATGTGTTGATATTATTATATATGTTTAGAATTTGAGAACAAGGGACAATGAGCTAGTATTTTTCCAAAGTATAAATTATTTGCTGATAGTAAATTTATGGAGATATTAATTCAGGTTGCTGGGGCAAGATTGAAAATTTCAATTCCAGGAACCTGATCAAAAGCTTTTGCTTGATAATATTCAACATTTCAGGTAATATCTGTTGCTGACCATGCAGAGACTATAAGTTAGAAGGACTTTAAAAAAATTCCAATAGTTTGATAATGGAATGGACTGCCATGCACAGTTGCAAGTTCCTTACACCTACAAATATTTAAAGATAATACGATTACATCTCAAGGATGCTATAGTGATGATTCATGCGTTTTAGAGCAGAATGAAGATGTCCTCTAGGTTTCCTACTAAATCTAAGATTGTATTATTCTGTCAGGTTTGGCAATCTCATTCTGTGTTCTTGGTTCTTGGTGTTCTCTTGGCTGAAGAATGACCAGACACACTAAAGGAAGGCAAGCATGAGGTGAAATTTATTGAGGGGGAGCAAGACAGCATTATAGAGCAAAAACAAGATATAGGTTTACATAGCAATATACATACACCACAGATGATGACCAGACCCCTTGTCATAGCAAAAGAGACCTTGGTTATGATCTGAGTCTTGCTTTATAGTGTCCAGATAGGGACCTTCCCATGCGTTCAGATGTTATCATGGAACCACTTTGATGTACAGTTAGGAGTTATATGACATGAGTCTTACTGTGCATGTGGATCTCTCATGAGCCTCCCTGAAAGCCCATTTTGGGGGATGGTGAACCACAACATAGATTTAAACTAATGACATGATAATTAGCCTTAAGTTGTTCTAAGTCACCTTCCAGACTGTATTGTATCTATGCTGCTTGGCCTATGGGCTAGGGAGTCCTCTGCATTCTTTCACAGCTGGCATGCTAAGTTCTGATTAGTAGATTGGTAGGGTGTCTCCTCTTCCCCTAGGTAGAGCAGTTGCGTGGGACAGGATTAAGGTAGGGCAGCACCAAGACAGAGGCGCCTGGGACCTGCCTTTGTCCTTCTTGCCAGGTGGGGCAATTGCTCAAGGCAGCAAGGGAAGGCACCCACTTTTGTTCCTAGGAGACCCAGAAGCCCTCACCATCTATCTAATAATTCTATAATTAGAAAAGGTTAAGAAATATGAAAAATGATAAATTTGTCACTTCTATCTATATTTTTTCCCTTTTTAATTTCATCTATTTGTCAGGCTTCAAATTCTTTATATATGCTAGTGATTCCCAGATCTGTAAGTCTAGTCCTAGGTATTTCCAGAACTCTTGAGTGTAATATATATCTTTTTATTTGACATTTCCCCTTGGATACCTACTAGATACCTTATATTTAATAAGACTAGAAAAAAATTAATTTTAACCCTATTATAATGTACCTTTATGTGAATTAGAAAAAAATCCTATTCTTCAAGATACATTGGTTCTAATTATCAGAAAATTACAATATACAGATATTATTAAAATAGGACAATTTTCTGCAATCTTTAAAAAGTTGTCTAAAGAAATATCAAAATCTGCACTGCCTAAGTTGAAGAATTTGGTGCTCTCCTTGAAGTGTGCATGGGAGAAACTGAATAACTATAAAGGCAGTACTTTTACTTCCATCATTTTCTCCTCTTCTCTTCCCCTTCTTAATAAATGCAGCTGGCTTTCAATCTATTATGCAAGACATAAAGCAAGAAATCATTTAATCCACAGGTAAATCTTATTTTTCTTTGTCCAAAACATATACTAACATTCTAGTTAATTCTATCCATGTCAATTATCATTTTAGTCTGAGCCATTATTTTCTCTCTCGCTACCGTATCCTATCAATTTGAACTCTTTGTTTCTTTTCCTATAAACTTTTCTCCACAGAACAACAAGAAAGTAATTTAAAAAAAAAAATGAAAGCTCCTAAATCAGTTCATGTCATGTTCAAGCATGGCAGGCCTTGTCATAGAGAAAAACTTTTCTTTTGCCCCCTTAGGTTAATACTTGGGGGCTTGAAAATTCAAGTGAGAAAAGACAGATCAGCAAGAGAAAAAGACAGATTTAATCATGTACTGCACATAAGAGTTCAAAGAAAAATGAGACTCAAGGAGGCATTTAGAATATGGGGCTTGTAAACCATCTTAATAGGAGAAGTGAAGGGAGAGAAGGGCATTTACAAGAAAACATGATTTGTTAATAGGGGGCAGGGAGGAAAGGAGCATTTATGAGGAAAAAAATGAATTTTAGGAAAGACAAATGGGCCCTTAAGAGAACAGATGGGAGATATGATAGTTTTGTGATGAGTCTGTTTACGTGTGATGCGGAGACTTCTCATTCGCTGGTAATAAAGTCAGTTTTCCCTGGTTGCTTGTAGGGAAGGGATTTATAACAATTGAGTTCTTCTATGTTCTCTTGGGAAGCTATGCAGATAAGAGATTTTAGAAACTCAAATTTCTTATGTTTAACATAATTCTTTTGCTACATTGGTCTCTTCAGGATCCCTTCACCTGCTATATTATAATCTTCAGGGGGAAGCATTCCCAGGGAATATTACATGAATCATGTCCCTGGGAGTTGTGTAACACAGTGGCTGTCTAAACCCCTTTGTGTCTTCCTTTTATTACAGAATTAAAGCCAAACTCCGTGCCCTGGCTCCATGATCTGGCCTCTGCCTTATTCTTCAACTTCATCTTGAACCAATTTTTTTCCCTATGTTTCAGTAATACTAATCTTTTTTTCTACCTTGGAGTATACTAATCTAATTTCTCACATTATATCCTTTGAACTAGCTATTCTCTCTTTCTGGACTGGTCTTTTCCTTGCTGTCACACTGCCGGACTCCCCTGTCATTTATATTTTAAATAAATGTCATCTCTTCAGATGATCCTTCACTAATCCTTAGGGTTCCAGTCATGTAACAGAAAGAATGGCCCGAGGGGGAAAAAAACAGCAAAAATATTTTCTGTTTCTTTATTGGGAATTCTTTCTTGGGAACTCAAACCTACATCCCTGACTCAGGCCAGTGGTCTGGAGGGGTAGGGTAATGTCTTTTGTTCTTTTCTGCTGTAGTAGGTGGATCAGCCCTGTCAGGACTGGATGGGCAGAGGTCACGGAGGTCTGGGTGGAAGTCAGGAGATTGTCTTCCCGGGAGATGGGACAGATTATTATTGAACAGCAATTGCCTGAAGCTAAATGGCACCTCTTTAAAAGCTCTATATTTCTGCTTATTATGAGGATGATGGCGTTATAGACAGTAGTCTCCATCCTCCTCATTTGAGAGCAAATTAATAAAATTCCTCTTTCCTTCTCCTCATACCACTTGTCCTTATTCTTCTCATGTGGCCTTGAGGACAAGTGCTAAGCTTTTGGTAACAGTCGCTCTTTAATATATCACTTACTATTATGTTTGTACACATCATTTATTGCTATCTGATTTTTCCCCATTTATTTCCTTGTTTATTTTTTGCTGCTTGCCCCCCTTCACAAAATGTCAACTACTGACATTGTCACCAGCATCTAGGACATTGCCTGGTACATAGTAGGAATAGCATAACTATTTATTAAATAAAGAGATAATACAGTGAAGTCCATCTCCCCATTAGAACCTGACTTTTGATTAATAGGTTTTGAAAATTTATTAAGCCTCTCTCATTTTTGCATCTAATGGCTTCTTTCTTTTGTCTTTTTTCTTATATATATATTTTCCCTCCTGCTTTCTGTTTCCATTTCCTCTTGCCTCTCTCATTTCTGGTTCTTATCCTTTTCTCTTGCTCTCTACATTTGAGTAGTAATGGCTGTATCATATTCTTAATATAAGTTGGTCTCTTTCAGTAATGTTTAGTGTAACAGGATAGTATTGAGGCCCCTCTGTGATTAAAGTATAGCTATTATAGATTGTGGGAGATGTGTTGATGACTAAAACACAAGTGCTACCTTTAGCAGTTAATGTCTAACAGAAGAGGAAATCCATAAATACAATAAGTGAGTTTTAAAGAGGAAAATAGGTGTGGAAAAAGTGCTCAGTGTGGGCTGAATATGGAACTAATTTAATGAACACAAAACACTCTTGTTAAAAGACTGTTTTAAAAAATATTTTATGTTAATTGTTTTGTTGCTCTCTGAGGATGAGAAAGCAATAGATGAAAGTAGCCTTTTTAAGTGCTTTACTTTTAATTTTGAAAAGATTGTAGAACATTCTCTATTTAACATATTGGCTGCTACACTAGAAAAAAAATTCCTTGGGGCCATAGTGTTTTATTACAAAAATAGAATAAAAACTTTGAAAACAAAATGATCCTTTCTAATTAATGAAAAATTTGTTATTTTTTATTTTTTTCTGTATGTGAGTTATATGCAACATGAAAAATAGTTCTCGCCGGCTCCCAAGGTGAAGAGACATGTCAGTTCCTTATGCTTCACGAGGCCCTGGTCTCAAAACCAGTGTGAGCTAAATACAACTCACATGGCAGTTAATATGTTAAACAGTTTATTAGGGAGTTTTTTTATGTTACCTTATACAGTGTTTAAGCCTCAAAATAAGAAAATTGAAGAGAAGAAAAATGAGAAAAGAGAGCAAGCGATGGGAAAAACATTTTTTTCATTTTTGAGTTAGCATAATAATGACATTAAATTTAGAGATTTGAGGTATTTTGTACATTTTCCTATCTTACATGCTACCCAGAAATGATGCTATCCACATGTCAGTCCACATAGTCAAGTCACACTACACTGAAAGACTTACCTCTTTCCACTCCTGAAATCTTGTTAATTTAGTACTCGTGAGTAAGAGATAGTAAAGTGAGTTAGTTGATTAATAACATGATTTGGGTCAGTAACTAGGCCTGCAACCTATTCACCTGTATTTGTGCCTTCAGTTCCTTCCTATCCCCCACAAACCTCCTCCAAATACAAAAGGATTACTTTTAAAAGGTTTGGCCAGGATACTACACTATTCGTTTAAGATCTGAAGATGGGGAATGGTAATTTGACAAGGACAATGATCCCTTACTGGAATCATGGATGATATATATATATATGTTTGGTTGCACGGCCTGGCCAATGAATACATTATGGCTTTTCCCTTTCTATCATCTTACAACTCAAGATTTTGAGAGAAATTTAGAAAATTGGTAATTTGAGGTTAGTTTCTCTAGGCAGCTTCATTACATGAGGTAGAATGATGCAGTAAGGTAATAACATGTTTCTAAAAATAGAAAGTTCTTCAGTAATTTCATAATAACTAGAGCAGGTATTTCTTTGAAGAATCTGGCCTGCCAATTATACATTAGCTATTTGAGTAGCTTAATTTTTATTCATTTTCATGATTTTGGATTTTCTTCTTTACTTATCATAAAAAACAGCTTCAGTGTGTGGCTAATTTTCTGGTAGCAAAGAGAAAATATGTCTCTGGTTCAATAGGTGTTTGATGTTAGGTAAGATTTCCTCATTATATAATTTAAAAATGTTTTACAGAATGTCTTTTTTCCTTTAGGTAGGCAGGTGGGATGGGGGAGGAGGGGATGGCTATATACACACCTAATGGGTGTGGTGTGTACCGTCTGGCGGATGGACACACTTGAAGCTCTGACTCGGGTGGGGCAAAGGCAATATACGTAACCTAAACATTTGTACCCCCATAATATGCTAAAATAAAAAAATAAAATAAAATAAAACCTGTTTTACATATCTTGCTTCATCAGGAAGGGCAGATATCACAACCTTGTGAGTTTAACATTATTCTTGAAGATATGATGAAATCTGGTTCATTTGGTGTTTGAGGTCTCTCCTACTACATATATCCTACCAGTTTAGGTTGAGAGCTAGCAGAAAATATAAATCGATTTTGCATGCAGAGCTATTAAAAAGTCCCCTGGGATGAAGCTGTTTTAGCCTTTCTGAGATGATTTTGTCACAATGACAATGCAACCCTGAAACTTCAAACTTATAGTTTCATTTTTGTTTATTTTAAAAACACAGCCATGGCCCTGATGTCTTCAGTCACATGTTTCTAGTTTAACTTCTTTTTTTAAAATTAAATTTTAATTTAAACAAAATAGCTAAAAGTTGACATTAATGCCCCAAAGAGAACAAAGTTAAATGACTTGTTTCTGCAAAGCAAATAATTTATTTTTCCCTTAAACTTGGAAATTAGAAGAAAATGAAATGTTCTACGTACTTTTTAACATTAGGTCTATCTAAATATGAAAATTCAGGGATTTTATCATCTCTCATAAAGAACTGTCCCTATGCATGTATGGAATAAGCATTCACCTAAATGGTATAGATTAAAAAAACACCCCTGAGCATACTCATGCATCGCTTAACAATGGGGATGCATTCAGAGAAATGTATCATTAGACGATTTTGTCATTGTGTGAACATCATAGAGTGTATTTACAAAAACCTCAATGGTATAACATACTGTACACGTAGGCATTTTGGTACAGCCTATTGCTCCTTGACAAAAAACCTATTCAGCTTGTTACTGTTGTGAATAGTGTAGGCAATTATAACACAGTGTATGTATTTGTGTATCTAAATATAGAAAAGGTACATTAAAAATGTAGTATTACAATCTTATGAGACCACTGTCATATATGTGGTCTGTCATAGACCAAAGCATCATTATGTGGTGTATGAGTGTATAACTAACCTAAGACATAACTCCTGCCCTGACACCACAATACCTATCCAGTAAGCCTAAAATCTTCACCAGTTTGGTTACTTCTCTGCATTAAATAAAAGTGGGTGCAGTTTCTCTAGAAAGTCATTATCTAAATTGTATTGTTACCTGGTGTGTATATGGACTAGAAGAAAGGTGAGAAAGGGGATAGCATTACAAGAACAGGAGGTCTAAAGGTGAACTTTCCTAATCCCCTTATGTCTATTACCGCATCCACAGGCCATAGATGGAAAATGTGGATATGTTGATTTCAAGCTTCCTTAGGGCAGAAGCCATAGTATAATGTCTAGAATCAACATTCCATAAAATCTTGAGTCTAGAATCAATGTTTCATAAAATCTTGAATAGCATTAGGCATAGTAATGGCTTATTAATGAATTGCACAAAATAAATCTATACTCAGGAGACTCATCAGTAGGTTAGTAGGACACAAATACATGTTTTTTTTTCTTTCTATACTTTTATTAACAGACTATTTTTTAGAACAGCTTTAGATTTATAGAAAAATTGAGCAGATAGTATAGATAATCCCAGATGCCTCCCTATCCCTCGACTTGCACAGTTTCCCCTATTATTATCTTACATTAATATGGTATATTTTTATAATTAATAAACCAATAGTGATACATTATTAGTAATTAAATTCCACATTTTATGGATTTAGTTTTTACCTGAAGTCCTTTTTCTGCTTCGGGATTTCATCTAAGATATCACATTACATTTGGTTGTCACGTTATCTTAGGTTGCTCTTAGCTTTTACATTGTCTCAGACTTTCCTTATTTTTGATGACTTTGACAGCAGTACTGGTGACAAAGACTCTCTCCTTGACCAAATGTTAGTCAGACGCCTCTGAGCCCTCTTGACTAGGCCTCAACCTTGGTCCCCAGGCCTATATAGCCCAGTTTAGCAAGAATACTGTTAAATCACTTAAATCACTTTAGAAAGAATTTCTCATACTTGATATCTGATCATCTTGATCTGACTTCACAAAGAATCCTGTTTAGTCAGTTTAGTAACATACAAAGGAAAGCTCATCAGAATAACTCCAGATTTCTCAACTGAAACCCTACAAGCAAGAAGAGACTGGGACCCCATTCTCACTTTTCTGAAACAGAATAATGCCCAACCTAAAATCTTGTGTCCCGAAAAACTAAGTTTTGTATATGAAGGAGTTATATAGATATTCTCAGAGAAGCAGAGACTGAGGGAATTCACCAAGACAAGACCAGCCTTCCAAGAAGTACTCAAAACACTGTTACACATGGATCAGCACAATAAACACTCACGGATGTAAAATCACTCAAAATCTCAAGATCAAAGGCCAGATAGCAAAATGGATCCAGAGAGAACCAAGATATAAAACCAGCCTCATATAGCCATCTAATCTTTGACAAAGCAGA
>CAUYSK010037057.1:0-98309 GCA_963575035.1 Avahi laniger | reverse complement strand
CCCTATGGGATGACGTGGTCTGGGGGGTCCTCCCTATGGGATAGCATGGCCTGGGGGGTCCTCCCTATGGGATGGCGTGGTCTGGGGGGTCCCCCTTATGGGATGGCGTGGTCTGGGAGGTCCCCCTATGGGATGGCGTGGCCTGGGGGGTCCCCCTTAGGGGATGGCGTGGTCGGGGGGGGTCCTCCCGGTGGGAGGGCATGGTCTGGGGGGTCCTCCCTCTGGGATGGCGTGGTCTGGGGGGTCCTCCCTATGGGATGGCGTGGTCTGGGGAGTCCCCCTTATGGGATGACATGGTCTGGGGGGGTCCTCCCTATGGGATGGCGTGGTCTGGGAGGTCCCCCTTATGGGATGGCGTGGTCTGGGGGTCCCCCTATGGGATGGCGTGGTCTGGGGGGTCCCCCTTATGGGATGCCGTGGCCTGGGGGGTCCTCCCTATGGGATGGCATGGTCTGGGGGGGTCCTCCCTATGGGATGGCATGGTCTGGGAGGTCCCCCTTATGGGATTGCGTGGTCTGGGGGTCCCCCTATGGGATGGCGTGGTCTGGGGGGTCCCCCTTATGGGATGGCGTGGTCTGGGGGGTCCCCCTTATGGGATGGCGTGGTCTGGGGGGTCCTCCCTATGGGATGGCGTGGCCTGGGGGGTCCCCCTTATGGGATGGCGTGGTCTGGGGGGTCCTCCCTATGTGATGGCGTGGTCTGGGGGGTCCCCCTTATGGGATGGTGTGGCCTGGGGGGTCCTCCCTATGGGATGGCGTGGCCTGGGGAGTCCTGCCTATGGGATGGCGTGGCCTGGGGGGTCCTCCCTATGGGATGGCGTGGCCTGGGGGGTCCCCCTTATGGAATAGAGCAGGAGAGTGGGGTCCCACTAAAAATCCAAATACAACAGTTTTCTGTCAAAATTATATGTTTCTACAAACCTAAGGAAAACGCTAATAAATAAGGAGCAGAGACGATCACACACAGTCAAACACTGGCCCGTGGCTGCCGTTTCCACGTCGGCACACACGTGTTTCAGAACGGCGTCCCCTGAGTGTGGCACTTCCTTGGTGTTTGTCTGCAAGTCCCCAACCTACACCCTCCTCCTCATCGTGGAACCACCTCGTGGGGCTGGACCTCTGGTGCTCCCAGGCCGGCTGCCGGTGTCTGTTCTCCTGTGTACACTCACTGTCTGGAAGCAAACAATCTTTCTCCTTCTCTCAGAGCATCTTCCTTTACCAACTTCGCTGGTCCCCCCAGAGGAGCCAACATCGTGTGTGTCCTGCAGCTGTTTGCTAGGCACTTGCCGGTCCACTGGGATGTTCACCGTCTGCCGGAGGACTGTGTGGAAAAGTGCGGGAGCTCAGCTGCCCGGGTGGAGGCAGGTCGTGGGGGAGGCAGCAGGGGCTGAGGCCACCTTGGCAGGTGCGAGAGCCCCACAGAGGACACTGGACCACGGGCGCAAGGGAGCTGGGGGCCCGGAGGAGGAGGTGCAGCCAGCTGAGTAGTCTTGAGCCTCAGTGGCTTGGCCTTCGTTCGGTCTCGTCCCCAGGGCCACGGGAAGCCAGCAAAGGAAGAGGGCGGGGAGGGGAGGTCGGAAGCTGAAGGGGCCGTGAGCACCCTGGCAGTCGACACCCGTGGCAGAGGCGGCGGCAAGGGAGCTGCATGGGGCTGCCGCGTGGCGGTGGCTCGGGCGGTGGCGGAATGGGCCGTCACCATCGGCAGGGCGGCCGAAGGAGCCGGCTCAGAGGTGGTGCTTAGCAGTCTGTGCCGTTCGTCCCCCACTGGTCTTAGGGTTGAAACGTGAGTAGCTTTGTAGCTACGGCATAGATACTAAAATTGGGAAAAATCATTATAATTTGATAATTAGTGTTCATTGCAAGTTTCAATTAAGAAGAGTAATTTTGTTCAGGTTAATCTTTGCAACACTGTTAAAACTTTAATAGATTTGAAATGTGGGCTTAGGTAACAATGTGTCCTATTGTTCACGTCTTATCAGCCCAAGGGTGGGCTTTTCCTCCTGAAATGCCTCAGAGCATCCAGCTGCCGGGCTCCAGCCTCCCTCCCCCGCACACGCTCCTCCCCGAAGCCAGCGACTCCTACGCAGGCCCAACCGCAAAGGACCCCTCAGAAACTCCTGTGGCCCTTCCGTGCTGTGGACGGCCAGCGTGCGTGGCATGCGGGTCCTGTGTGGGCTCCTTCCCTCTCTTCCGTCTCTCTCTGTGCCACCGTGCAGCTCCGTGACTTCCTCCCGCCTCCGCTGCGGGGTCCCCTCAGCCTCCGGGACAGCCTGCCCAGCTCTAAGCAGATCAGATGGCCTGAGTGGAATTAATCTCTTGGCTTCACTGTTTCCGTTGTGTCTTACTGAACCTCTCACTGGTTATATTTTGCCATGTATTAAAATTGTACATTTTGCTTTGACTGAATGAAAGAAAAAAGATGTTTTTGTCGGCTTAACAGCGAGCCCAGATGCTGGGCTGTCCACGACGGGTGCTGATGTGTCCCTGCCATTACTCACAGGCTCCAGCTCTCGCAGTGGCTCAACGGAGAAAGCTGCTGTGGGAAACCGGGATGGCCCAGCCTGAGGGGGATGGGGGGTTCTCACACCATTTCCCCAGATCCTCGGTCCCAGGGCGAGGATGGCCCAGCATCCGCAGAGGCTGTCATCTTGCCCGCCACGCCAGCGGGCTGTGTCCAGAGCAGAATGCTCTGCAGGGAGGGCACCTGGCAGCCATGAGTCGCCGGGTGGCAGCGTCTGGCCTGCTGGTGGCTGTTTCCAAGAACCACGCTGGTCACGCGATTATAGACCGATGTACTGATGACTCATTCCCTCCAGAAGGAGGGGCCGCCCGGCTGCCAGTCGGTGATGCCAGCCCTGCCACACCTAGATCCAAACTCACCTGGGACTGACGAGACCCCAACTGAGAACCAGCCCCTGCCATTTACTGTGCATTTGTGTGGCCCGGTTCTCTGCCAATGGGGAAACGTGGCCAGGAGGCCACTTCTGAGGACAAGCAGCTATTCTGGGAGAGCCTGGGAGCCGGGGGGTGGATTTGCGACAACCCCAAGCGCCTTCTCTGTTGGCCTCTCCTGTCTCCCTCCGAGGGGCTGAGAGGCCACATTCCTGACTACATACCTCGGGTGGCACCGGAGGTTTCAGACTCTACAAGGCGGCTCCGTGGTCTCCCTTCTCCAGTGTCACCCAGCAGCCTCTCTTCCTTGTGTCCCAGGAGGGGCCGGGATTGGGTTTGGCTTTCTCTGAGGCATTTGCTTCCAAGTGGATGTCTGGTCTGCGCACCAGTCCCCGGTGACAGATCCAGTTACCACTTCTGTAACGGGAGCTCTGTTGATGCTGCCGTCGGAATCCATCAGACCACTTCTTCCAGAAGAATCCTGGGTCACGCCGAATGCAAAGCAAAACAAACTCACAGTCCAACAGCCACCCCACGGGACATATCACCCTCCACTTGGGTTTCCTGTGGCTTTTGTTCATGGTAAGAACGTGGAAACATTGAAACCCAGTCTCCCCTGGGACGCAGGATTCTGTTAATGTTGGGAAAGCTGAGACGGAGCGTGGGCACAGCCTGGCACGAGCCCACTTCCGTCACCCGGTCTCCAGCTCTGGGGCTGCTGCCCCCACCTCGGTGCCGGGGACACAGGTGCCCTCCCGTGATGCCAGGTGGCGTGTTTGGACGCAGGAGAAAGGGCCCTGTGGTCCCGCAAACTCTTGTAGGATTGAGGGTGACGAAGGGAGCCCTGGGCGTGGCAGAGGCCGTGACGGCTGCCGCCATAAATACGAGTCTAGACTCCAGGGGACGGCTGTGCGTTCAGCCGTCGTACACGGGCAGGGTGTTCAGCAAGCACTCGGGGCGCAATCACTGTGCTCCTTCCTCGTCGGCACTTGCGAGAGCGGGTCCGTGTAGTGGATGACCAACTCTACGGAAGGTGCAGGGATGGGCTGCTGGGAGAAAAGAGGGAGCTCACCCCAGGACCGACCCCGACTTCGACGGCCCCTCTCGGGGGAGGGAGTGAGGTTTCTTCCTTGACCAGTCTGAGGCTCTGCAGCCCTCTGATGTGCCCGGGAGGGAGACCGCGGGCAGTGCCAGCAGCCTGCGGCGGGACAGCCAGGCGAGCCGTCTGCAGGGCCGGGGGAAGGTCCGTGCCTCCCGGAGCACCGGCCAAGGCCTGGCTCCAGCTTGTGATTGTCTCCACTCCTCCCTCCGGGAGGCCCGGGCTGAGGGACCGACTACGACTGGGCCGTCCTTGCCTCTTGTGCCACAAGGGCATGCTCCGGTTCCGGCCGCCCGGCCCGCCCCACGCCGCCACACACAGGCTGCTCCACCTGAGAACGGGCCGTGGAAGGCGCAGATGGGAAGGCGCTGAGCAGTCAGTCGCCGCCGAGGCTGAGCAGGAGCACCTGGCCGTGGTCCCTCGCTCCCCGGCAGGCCCTGGAGCAGCCTGAGCTGAACCTGCAAAGTCCTGGAATGGCCCAGCAGCCCCGCAGCCGTCCGGGGTGTTGCTGGGTGGGCAGCGGCGCCCTGAACGGGAGGGCCGGGCCCCAGGGACGCTGGCTGGGACCCGGGACTCGGGACCCGGGACCCTGGTCTGTGAGCCCGTCTTTCCCCACCACACCTCGCTGTCCGCCCGGAAAGCCGGGAGCTGCTGCCATTCCAGAGCCGGTGGCCTGGGCTGCGCACGTCTGGGCACCGGTGGCCACGAGGATGTGCCGCGTACGCGTGGCTCCTGCTGGTGGCTCTAGTCCCTGGACCCTGCACTCACAGCCTGCTCCCTGCCCGCCCTCCCCTTGCGCCTGGGACACCTGCAGAGGTTCCCCCAAGGGCGGGCGGAGCCACCCTGCAGCCAGAGACTCACACCCGAGCGTTGGAGCAGGCCGGGCCGCCACGTGCTGGAGACGGGAAGGAAGTGCTGTCGCCACCTGGCTCCAGGCGGATCGGCTCATCTGCATGGCTGAACCGAGCCCCCAGGACCCCACGAGTGCCACTTGCCTGCTGCGGGGCCCAAAGGGGGGTGCCCCAGTCTTCCTCGCTGCGCTGGCCGGGCCGCGAGGCCGCTGCAGGGACTTCACCCAGGAAGGGGGAGCCTCGGACCAGCGGGAGGAGAGAGTGGCCCTGCCCCACAGCCGCTGCACACCTGGAGCTTCCAGTTGGACAGGACGCACATGTGCTCACACGCGTGCTCACGTGCTCATGCACACACACTCACATGCACCACACATGCCGCTACACACACGTGCTCACACACACACGCTCATGCACACTCACACACATGTACGCGCATGCTTGCATGCTCAAACACACACATCCACATATGCTCGTGAGCTCACACTTGCGGAGACTGTACTTGAGTCTCGGGGCCAGCTCTTCTCCGTCACCGCCGCACGATCTGTGGGGCGCGGACGGCTTCCAGGAGTTGGTTTTTACGGGCTGTGGAGAGTTGCTGCTGCACCTGCAGAAAGTCTTTAAAAAGGGAACAAAATGGGAGCAGTTCCTTTGCCTGCCACCTGGTTGGTACTAAGGGAGATGTTTTTGTCAGTAAAAAGGGGTGACTGTTGAAAATCGAATGGCATTATTAAAATGGAAAAGATCGTACGCGAGAATACAACTATTCCACGTACGCTGGTCGTTCTCGGGTATTTTCCTCATGTTGCCGTCTCTGCATTTGAAGTGAAACTTTTGCTACTCGAATTCCCCACTGCCCAGCAGCGGCAGGGTCTGCACCGCAATTCCAGGAAGTCGGGGGGCCTGGCTGATGCCCCCACTTCCCCTAATGGGGCCTCCACTCCACCCTCCCGTCAATGCCTTCAGAGTGACCTTTGCCCTCCACCTCCCCATCTGAGGACTCCCCTCACAGCGAGGTGGGGTGTGGGCGAAGCTTGCCCGAGCGCCCTGGCGGCAGTGACGTTGGCGGTGATGGGCCTACACAGGCGCTTTCCGAGCGGCGACGGGTGTTTGGGTTGCATGAGAATGTGTGTGCATGGTGCATGCCTGCGTGCGTGCAGGTGTGTGCGAGTGCACGTGTGAGCGTGTGCACCTGCAGAGCTGTGAGCATGTGTATGTATACATAGGCACATGCATAGGTGTGAGCATGTGTCCGTGTGGATAAGGCTGTGTGAGCATAGGTGTAGGTGTGTGTGAGTGCAAGTGTGAGTGTGTGCACGCATGTGTGGATAGGTGCATGCCTGTATATGTGCAAGTGTGTGAGTGTGCACACCTGCATAGGTGTGTGCATGTGTGTGTGATAGGTATGACATGTGTATGTGTGATAGGTATGCATGCTTATGCATGTGTGTGAGCACGCGTGTAAGGGTTAAACGGTGGGTGTCTCTCCCTGCTTTCCTCTGGCTCACGCTGCAGCACCGGCCCTGTGCGGCAGAACATTCTGTGCCGTCCACTACACTGGCCACTAGTCACGTGTGATGTCCGGCATGTGCAGTTGGTTAGTGCCACTGAGGAACTGAAATTTTAATTTTAATTTTAATGGATTTGAATATAAATGCAATTTCTCTCTCACTTATGCTGGAGTTGCATCCCAATAAACCCATCATAAATTGATAATAACATAAGTTGAAAATGCATCTAATACATCCAAACTACTGTGAACTAAAATAAAATCTTAAGCCTCCCAGCAGACTGAATGGACCCCCTCTTGGCCGAGGGGACCCCCTCCTCCAAAAAGGAAACTTAAAGGAAACTTAAAGCTGAGTTGCGGCTCAGAAGGAAGGTCAGCCGCGCCTAGCCATGCTCTGTCCCTTTTGGAGTTACTCGTAACAATAAGATACAGAACCATTAACAGGCCCAAGGCCACCTAAGGCAAAGCTTAAACCACACTTGCAGGCCACCAAGTTACTGAACAGATCACCTGATTCTTGGGACCTGTCTGGTGTATGTCCAGTGGTTTGTTTCTGATTAGCAGACCTTCTTATCCTAACCTAACATGTTTCAGGATTTTAGACAAAGCTTCATGTCTTTAAACAATTACAAATCAAAGCATCTTTGAACCCACCTCTAACCTGTAATTCCCGCATGAAGATGTCCTGCCTTTTTGGGCCAAACCAGTGTCTGCCTTCCACGTATCGGTTTATGACTTTACGTGTCATTCCTGTCTGCCTGGAATAGATAAGCCAAACTGTGAGCCCAGCCAAGGTAATTCGGGGACGTCTGGTCCTGCGTGGCTACGATCTGGGAGACACAGTCCCCACCATTGGCCAAACGGAATTTAAGGTCAATTTTACCAAAGATGGTGGAAATAGCCACAGTTTAAACGACCCCCTGCTTTCTTTCTTTACTTGAAAGTTGTGTGGACGGCGGTTTGGGCACCGCTCCGTGCGAGGGCGTGTGTCTGCGGTGCCTCAATCGCGTCGCAGCGGGACCGGCGTCTGCTAAGTCCAGGCCTCTGGGTCTTGGCCCTGGGTCTGTGGGGACGTTGAGCCCCTCTGGAGAGACCCGACGCTGCCTTGCAGGGTGGTGCGAAGGGGCTGTGTTTCCAGGGACTAGGGAGGAGCCGTGCTTGGTGCCATCATTGCAGAATGACATTTTGGTGACATTGCCCCTGGGGGCCCCGCACGTGGTGAAGAGGCATCCGAGGGTCACAAGGAGGGTCATCTATGGACAGGTGTGCCGGTGTGGTGGCCGCCTTTGACGGAGACGAGTCACAGAGACAAGCACGAAAGGAGGTTCAGGAGCCTCAGGAGGGAGCTCAGGCTCCAAGGCCCTGTCACCTCACACACGCGTGGCATCACACGGCGGGGGGAGCGTCTCTGAGGGCCTCTGGGTGGATGTGGTCTGGTAGAGTGGCCGGGACTGGCGTTCCCGGCAGATGTCGAGGTGGACATGCCGTGGCTTCCTCATGCTCCTGCAGGGCTCCCGCCTAAACCCTCGGCCACGGCATGTGTCCCCGCGAGAGGCATCGGTCCGAGAGTGACGCCTGCTGTCCTCCACGGGGGCGGCTCCGCTTGTCCGGCTTGCCGCGGCGTCAGCTCGCTCCCCCTGAACTGGCCGCGTTCCCTGCCCCGAGGTGCGTGTGCTGCGTGGTGTCAGGACGCTGCCGACGTTGACCCGGTGCACCCGCGAGAAACCTGTCAGCGTTTGCCAAAGACAGAACGTGCTGGGCCTGCTGTTTCACGCAAGGACGAGCTCCAGTTCCACCCTGTGGTCACGGCATCGGGTTTCGATACAAAACGCAGTTGGGGCCATGACAGTTACTTCTCAGACCCTCGGGAGGCCTGGTGTGTGTGAGCCGGCGGCAGCTTTTCCCGAACTGACCTAGGCACGGAACCCTTCCGTTCGGGGAGCTCTGACCCACAGGTCGAAGGCGGCCACCACACCAGCACACCTGTCCACAGGTGAGAGCTGAGGGCACACCTGTGCCGTTGGGGGTGAATGCGCTGGCTGAGGGCACACGGCCCTCGCGGGGTCCAGCTCAGCCGGCCAGGCTCGGGTCCCCGCCAAGGCCTGCGAGCAGCAGGACTGGACCCGCCTCATTCTCTCCTCCTCGTTACTAACGACGGCAGCTTTTTTGGATTTTTCCTGGGCGTGAGGCTCTGGGGCAAAGTCACTGAGTCCCTGGCAGAGCTGTGAGCACGCGAGGTGCGCAAATGTCTCTCAGTCTCCCCTCTGGACCTTGGAATATGGAAACCGGCCTCAAAAAGAAGCAGAAGCCTCACACGCACGGGACGTGGCGCCAGGAGACCTGTTCCGGTTCCAGCAACATCTCGTTTCACTCCTGTAGCCCCGAGAGACTCCTTCGTGTCCAGAAGAACAAATCCCCCAACTTTTTCTGCAGCAAAATCATTTTGCTTTTACAGATGCAGTTTAAGATAAATTTATCACATTCCTCAGGACTTTGTTGAAACTGCATTATTAATTTAGGAAGAAGTGACATTTTAAGTATTCAATTTCTGTATCCTTAAATATGGTTTATGTCTCTGATTACTGTGGGTATTCTGAAATCATCTTTAACAATGTTTCATCAATTTTTCCCCTAAAGGCCATTCCTACTTTTGTTAGATTTGTTCTTACTTTTCTTTCTTTCTTTTTAAAGTCTTTGTTGCTTCTCTGGATGTCTTCTTTCTATTATATGTTTATACTCTCTGTCTTCAATCCTTCTTCCTGGTCCCTTGGACTCATTGTGAACCCAGCAGTCCGGCTCCGTCTACCTGACCGTGCTGCCCACTCGGTGGGGTCGAGCTCCCTCAACCCCAACTCTTTCTGTTTTGTGTTTTCAGCCGGGCTCCTGGCTCCCGCACTGCTGGCTTTCGGATTTCCGGCTGCACCTTCTGACCTCCCTGACCTCCCAATGCCGCGGGCCCTCAGGCACACTGGTCTCATCTGTTCTGTGAGTGACTTTAAGCATTATCTGTAGCCTGGTGATTGCTCTTTTGTGTAATATTCCAGCCCACACCCTTCCCCTGCGTTCCCCTGTGCGCCAGTCACCTCGCTCAACTTCTCTACCTGATGCCTAACAGGAATCGCCAAAGCTGATGTGGCGGGCTCTGAAGGTCTGCTCTCCCTGCTCCCCGAAACCTGCTCTCCCGCGACTCCGCATCCCAGCAAATGGCACTTCCATCCTTCCCCTTACTCCGGCTGGGAAACAGGACTCACCCTGGACCCCTCCTTTTCACACCCCATGTCCACTCCATCAGCAAATCCCATTGGCCCCACCTCCAAGGTCTGACAGGTCACGGCCACCGCCGCCCTCTTTCCCCACCGTCCTGTCTTGCCCACTATGAGTTCTGCCCAGGGGAAGGTGCCCCGTGGCTTTGTCCTTCCTTTCCTTCCTTGCCTGCACCCGTCTGCCTCCAGCAAGGAGTGGGAGCTATCCCGCAACTGGGGTGTGACTTCCCTTATCCCGCTCTCTCCACCGGCCCCTCTGTTGCTCCTCAAGCATTTGGGCACGGCCTACCCCAGGGACTTTGCACGCACTTCACCTCAGCTCAAGTACCTCTTGGCCTCCTCCCTGGATGCTCAGGTCTCTGCTGAAGGAAGGGCCTCCAGGATCCAACCTCTTTGGAACAGGCCTGTCCCCACTCACCAACCATGTCCCACTCCCTGCCCTGCTGTCTTCCAACGCACGGCTCATCATACATGACACATTTTGCTCTTAGCTCAGAGAGGGCAGGGACTTCTCCCTGTTCACGGTCCCTTGGTGCCTGGTGCAGTGACCACGTGGTGAGTGCTCAGCTCGTACTTGTTGAGTGAATGCGTGACTGGAGGGTGAACTATATTTTAAATGGTCGTTATTGGTGAATAGAAATGAAATGGATTCTTGTACGTTGATTTTACTGAATCCCGCTATTAGTTTTAGTAGGTCGTAGATGCTATAGAATTTTCTGTGCAGATAATGTCTCCTATAAATAGTGACAGTTTTGACTTATTCTTTCATTTTCCTACCTCTGTTAGCGCTTAGTTTCCTTGCATTGGATAGGGCTTCTGGTACGGTTACAAATGGAGTCAGTGATAGAGGATATTTATGTTTTATTTTTAATGTCGGTAGGAACACTTCTAAGGTTTTAGCAGTAAGTATGATTTTATTATACCGGACAGATAGCTTTTGCCTGGTTACAATGCTCCTTCCAGTCCTAGTTTGCTAGGAATGTATTCTGTAATCACAAACGAGTATACAGTTGCATCATATACTTTTTAATAAAGTATCGATTACAAGCGATTATAATACTATTATAAGTATTGATTATTAAACTATTGAGATGTTTTCTCTTTCGTATAGTATTATATATTAACTTTAGTAATAGGTAATGTATTAATTGTACAAAGAGTTTTTTTATGTTGTTCTTCCATTCCCTTAGCACTAATTGGCTGTGATATAATTCTATATTTTTTATATTTATCTAGATTCTTTTTTTCTAGAATTTTCCTTAAGGATTTTTGCATAAGGGAGATTATTTGAAAGTTTCTTCTAGTGTGCTATGGTCTGAATATTTATGTCCCCCTAAATACCATATTTTGAATTCTAACCTCCAAGGCGATGGTATTAGGAGATGATGAAGTCACCAAGCGGGAGCCTCAGGAATGGGATTAGTGTCCTCTAAGGCGCGGAGGTGTAAAGGGAAGGCGCTCTCCTGAGAACAAAGGGAGGGGCTCCGGCTTTAGGCTTAGGGTTAGGCTTTAGGAATGAATGAAGGCTTCAAAGCCGCTTTGCTCCCATTGCTGATACAGCTGAGCCCTGACTGGTTGGTTCAGCTGAGCCCTGAAGGTTCCAGAACTACTGGGGCGGGACTTTGGGGCACTGGGAGTCTGTGCGACCGCGAGCCAGCGCTGTGCCAGGTAACGGCTCGGGACTGTCCCGAAGGCCCGGCTCTCGGTTCCGTCTGTCCGCGGTGTCCTCTGTACCCTTTCGGTTCCTGGCGCGGGGCGTCTATGCGGGTCTCCCCATCGTCTCTGTCTCTCCGGTTTTTCCTGTGCTTCCGGTTTGGCAAAGCACCAGCTGATGGTTTTAGGAATTCATCGCTTTGCGTTTCATTACTTCACGTTCTCGTGCTGCGGGAGGCGGCTCGGGTCACGCCCTGGTTCGTTCGCACCAGGAGCGGCCTTGCTAAAGAGGTGCTGCCGCTGCCGCAGTGGTCACAGTGGGCCCGCACTCCCGCACCGGGCGGCCGCTCCCCCGCAGGTGTGCGCAGCGGGCCGCATGGGAGCCGGGGGACCGGGGCCCTGGGATCTCTCGGCGGTTCCAGATGGTTCTCGGGCCAAAGATCTGCTGGGCAACATTGACAGTCTCGTCAAAAATGACATTTCCACCGCGCTCGACGTCTGTTTCTTGGAGTCTCTCGGCAGAGTTGCGGGAAGGTCAGTGCTTGTCCCTGAGGCCGAATCCCTGAGAAGGAAGAACAGGACCAGCGGTTTGGGGAAAAGGAAAGAGAAGTGTGTTAATCTGCTGGCAGAAGGAGGGCGGTGGACGGGCTCTCCAAGACCAATGTCCTGCCTTCGAGCAGAAAGACAGGCTTTTTAAAAGGGGGTTTCGGTGGCTGGGCTCAGGTCTACGTGACCAGTGTCACGTGTCGTGGCTTTGGGCTGTTGTTGTTTAACTATAATGGGTGGTTTCAGTTGACCTTATCGCTGGTGACCGACAATCTCGTGACCTCTGGAAGATTCTGTTGAGCCATCTCCTGTGGTTCAAGATACTAGAAAACAAACAGCCCCTTTGATTACTGGCCTTGGGCAGGAATCAGGTTTTAATTCCCCAAAGGGTGGGGGTTTTAAAGAGACAACTCATAAAACATTTCGTTGCCCTTTTTCAGAACTTTACGTCTGTTATAGAAGTTCTTGGGGGCTCTGACGATGGGGGCAGAGGCAGAGGGACCACTCTGTCTGGTTCTGTCCATCCTGACGCTGTTCCCACTGCAGTCTCAGACTCCGTCAGCGCCCGGCCGCCTGGGCAGGTGTCATCGCCAGCCCTTCTGGAGACAGATTCAGGGGCCAGCTTTGGGGTCCAGGCAGACGCAGCGCGGACGAGGCTTTGACTCGCGAAGCTCCGGCAGCAGGTGGAGGCCCTGGGGTCAGGGGACCCGATCGGAGGAGACAGAAGAAAGTGGCACTGTGGCCTCTCCCCAGCTGGAAGCTGAAAGCTGATTTTGTGTTGTCTTTTTAGAAAACAGATTCCTTTGGTGCACTTCGTTAGGTTCGAGGGGAGAGAATTCCAATGCAGCTTTACTTATCATCTTCACCAGGAAGACCAGGACACTTTTCTTACTCAAAAGATAAAGAGAAACCACATCTGTTGTTGGAAATATTAGTACTTCCTTCCAGGGTAAGTGTTCAGATAATTAAAGAAAGGCTTTAAAAATGTTTATTAGTTTTCTTATTTTTGTGTTATCATTATTATAATTTTAAAATTAAAAATTTTAATTTGGAGATGATTGTAGGCTAACATGCTGTTACAAGAAATAACGTGGAGACCCCTCGTACCCTTTACGCAGTTCCCCGTGAGTTACGCTTTGCAGAACAACGTGCAACCTCACGGCCGAGATGACGCCAGGACAGAGGCTGGCGGAGACCGGGATGCCTCACACAGCTGTTCTGGCCCACCCAGCCCTCCTCAATCCCAGGTAACTACTCACCTGCCTCTGTTCTTACAATGTTGCCATTTCAGGAGTGTTACATAACTGAAATCACCAGTATATAACCCTTGAGATTGGCTTTCTTCATTCAGCATGATGCTCTGAGAGCCGTCCAGGTTGCATGGACCGTGGTCTGCTCCGTGGTGTGGGTGCACCAGGGTGGGGCCTTTCGCTGGCTGGAGGACATCGGGGCCTCTCCACTGTTTGGCAATTGCAAGTAAAGCTGCCGTGAACATACATGTTCAGACTGTCGTGTGAATCGTGTCTTCGTTTCTCTGGGATAGATACCCTAGACTACTATTGCTGAGTCATGTGACAGTTGCATGTTTTGTTTTTAAAGAATCCGTCAAAGTGTTTTCCAGAGTGACTGCACCATGGTGATTCCCACCAGCAACAGATGACTGATCTGGCTTCTGCACGCCCGTCTGTTTGTTTTCGCCACCCCGGGAGGTGTGTGATGGCACCTCACTGTGGCTTTGGTTGCATTTCCCTCACGGCTGTGGATGCTGAACACCTTCCCAGGTGTTTGCTTGCCATCTGTGTTTTCCTTTAGGTAAAATATTCGTATCTTTTGCTCATTTTCTAATTGGATTTTGTTGTTGTTGTTGTTGTTGAGTTTGAGAGTTGTTTGTATATTCTAGATGCCAGTCCTTTGTAGGATATGTTGTTGGAAAATATTTTCTCTCAGTCTGTGGCCTGCCTTTTCATCTTCTTAACAAGGTCTTTACAGAGCAAAAGTTTTAAATTTTGATGAAGTCCAATTTATCGATCCTTTCCTCTATGGTTCCTGTTTTTGGTGTCAGATCTAAGAACTCTGCCTGGTCCTGGATCCTGAAGATTTTCTCCTTTTTTTTTTTTTCCTAATAGGAGTTTTATAGTTTTATGTTTTACATTTAAATTTGGGATCCATCTTGAGTTAAATTTTGTATCAGGTGTGCATTTAGGCCGAGGCCCAGGGTGTTTCCTGTGGGTGTTCAATTTCTCCACTGAACTAACTGCCTTCACGCTTCCGTCGAAAATCAGCCGGGCGTATTCGTGTGGTTCATTTCCGGGTCTGAGTTCGGTCCTGTGACCTAGAGGCCTGTCCCTGCAGTTACACAGCAGGAGCTGAAACAGGAACACTGATTTCTCTCACTTTCTCCTTTCTCGAAGTTGTTTTAGCTCAGCTAGCTCCTTTGTCTCTTCTCTGTATACATTTTGGGATGATCTTGTCTAAATGCCAAAAAAACATTGGTGGGATTTTGATAGGAATTACGTTAAATCTATGTATTGATTTGGGGAAAATTGTTGGGTTTTCCAACCCAGGAGCATGCTGTCTCTCCCCATGTCTTTCATCGTGTTGTGTGGTCTTCCACAGACCCATCCTATGCCTGTTTTACTAGATTTATATCTAAGTAGTTCATGGTTCTGAGCAATTGTAAATGGTGTTGCACTTTACATTAGTGTTTATGTGTTCATTACAAGCAAGAAGCAACACAGCTGATTTTTGTATGTCTACCTTGTGTCCTGTGACCCTGTTGAATTCGCTTACTGGTTCTAGACATTTTTTGGGTAGATTTCTTGGAGTTTTCTATGTAAACAATCATGTCATTTGCAAACAGGGACAGTCTTATTTATTAGTTTTCTATCTGTGTGTCTTTTATTTTCTTACCTTATTGCACTAGCTAAACTCCCACACTATGTTGAATAAGGGTGGGGAGAGTGGAGAGTCTTGGTTTGTTTCCAAACCTCGGGAAAAGCATCCATAAGTACAACGTTAACTGTAGGATCTCTCAGATGCTTTTATCTAGTTGAGGAAGTTTCCCTCTATTTCTGTTTTTATGAGATTTAAAAAAAATCATGAATAGGTGTCAGATTTTGTCAAATACTTTTTCTGCATCAACTGATGTAATTGTGTGGTTTTACTTCTTTAGTCTGTTAATGTAATGGATTATATTGATGCACTTTTGATGTTAAACTAGCCTTGTCTTTCTGGAATAAGCCACATACTTGGTCATGGTATACAATTGTTTTCATATAGAAACAAATTCTATTAATACCTGCTAATATTTGTTAGGAATTCTTGCACTTACATTCATGAGGACATTGGTTTGTTGTTCTTTTTCTCTTGTGCTTTCTTTGGTTTTGGTATTAGGGCAATACCAGTTTCACAAAATGAATTGGAACGTGCTCCCTTCCTCTTCTGTTTTCTGGAAGAGATTGTGTAGAAGTGTGTCAATTCTTCTTTAAACTTTTGGTGGAATTCTCCAGTGAAACTATCTTGGCCTGGAGATTTCTTTTTCTGGAAGTTTTAAAATTGCAAACTTAATACCTTTAAGAGTTAAAGAGTTATCAAATTATCTATTTTATATTGGGTGAATTGTGGTGGATTGTGCTTTTGGAGGAACTTGCCCATTTTGTCTAAGTTGTCAAATTTGTTTTTGTAGAGTTGTTTACAGCATTCCCCAATATTACTTTGAAGTCCGCAGACTCTGTAGTGATATCCCCTGTTTTATTACAGAAATTGATAATTTGTATCTTCTTTTCAGTCTTGCTAGAGGTTTGTCAGTTTTATTGATTTTTTGCCAAGGGAGCTCTTCGTTTCATTGATTTTTCTCTGTTGTTTTTCCATTTTCGATTTCATTGATTTCAGTTTATTTTCCTCCTTAAGCTTGCTTTGGGTTTATCTTGCTCTTTTTTATAGGTTCTTGAGATGGGAACTTAGATTATTGACTGCAGGCTTTCACTCCTTTCTAATGTGTGAATCAAGTGCTATAAATTTCCCTCTTGACACTGCTTTACCTGTGTCCCACAGATTTTAAAACATTGTATTTTCATTTGAGTTTTCAGTGTATTTTTTGATTTTGCAAGAATTCCTCTTTGACTCATAGATTATTTAGTAATGTGTTGTTCAATTTTCAAGTGTTTGGTGATTTTCTTGTTATCTTTCTATTACTGATTTCTAGTTTGATTCCATTGTAGTTGGAGGACACATACCTTATGATTTCATTTTTTCCAATTTGTTGAGATTTGCCTTATGACTCAGGATATGGTTAATCTTGGTGTATGTTTTATGATCACTTGGAAAAAGTATTCTGTTATTGTTGGGTAGAGTGCTCAATAAATGTCTGTTAGATCTTGTTAGGAGAGTATATTGTTGAGTTCTTCTGCAGTCTTGCTGATCTTATGTCCAATTGTTCTACTTATTGTTGGTAGAAGATTGTTGCCACCGCTAACTATAATGTGGGTCTGTCTGTTTCTTCTTCCAGTTATCAGTTTTTACTTCTTGTATTTTGTTGCTGTGTTGTTTGGCCTATGTGTATTTAGGATTGCTATGTTTTTTGATGGATTGATTATTATTATATAATTCTGCTCTCTGTCTCTGGTAATTTTCTTTGCTCTGAAGTCTACCTGATATATTAATAACCATTCCTGCTTTCCTTTGATTAATGTTTGCACGCTATGTGTTCTTATATCCTTTCACTTTTCACCTTCATGTATTGTTGCATTCGAAGAGTGCTTCTTGTTGAATGTAAATAGTTGGGTCATGGTTTTTAATCTACTTTGCCAACTTCTGTCTTTTAATTGATGTATTTAGACCATTTACGTTTCATATAATTATTAATATATCAGGGCTTAGGTCTGCAATTTTATTTTTTGTTTTCTCATTGTTCTTTCTGATTTTCATTTGTGTGTTTTCTTTTTCTTGCCTTTCTGTAGTTCACTTGAACATCTTTAAATTCCGTTTTGACTTATCTGTGGTGCTTATGAGTGCATCTCTTCATATGGCTTTTTTGGTGGTTGCTTTTGGTATTACATTGTATATATATATATATGTATATATATATATATATATATATAACTTACCACAGTCTGCTACTGTTGACATTTTACTGGATTAAGTGATGTACAGAAACTTCTACTCCTTTTACATCCCTTTGCTCTTCCTATTTATAATGTAATTGTTTTAAATATTTATGTATGTTTAGAACAACATCAGAGTAGTATAATTTTTGCTTCAACTGTCAAATATAATTTAGAAAACTCAAGGAGAGATAAACATTTTTGTATTTACTATGTTTTTTGCTTCCCATGTTCGACCCAGTTCCTGATGTTCTGCAGTTCCTTCTTTATCATTTGCTGTCTGTTTAGAGACTTCCCTTGGCCAGTATCTCAGGGCAGGTCTGCTGGTGACAGATTCTCTTGGTCTCCTTCATCCCCAGTGGGCATTTTCACTGGATGTAGGATTCTGAGTTGACTTTTTTTTTTTTTTAAACCACTTGAAAGTATACTGGCGCTTTTTCCCGGTCTCAGTGGTTTCAGATGAGAAATACATTATCCTTGCAATTATTTTCCCCGTAAAGGTAAGATATCACCTTTTTATGGCTATTTTCAGGATTTTTTTCCTTGTTTTTAGTCTTTAGAAGTTTAATTATAATGTGTCTCGATGTGGGTTTCTTAGGGTTTGTCCTTGCAGGACTTGCTCAGTTGCTGGGACTCGTAGGTTTGCGTCTCCTGCTGGACCGGGGACGCTCTCAGCTGCTGTTTCTCCAATGGCTGGTCCTGCACTGGCTCTCCTCTGCCCCGTCACTGCGGGACACGGATGTCAGGTCTCTCGTTCTGGTCCCGCCTTTTTAATCAGTCTGTTTTCTTTCTGTTTTCAGATTGAGTCCTTTTCCTCACTCTGTCTTTCAGTTCACCGATTCTTTCTTCTGTCCCCCCATTATGCCATTGAAGCCATCAGCTTCTTATTCAGGGTTTTTTTCAGTTCTGTAATTTCCCTTTGGTCCTTCTTTGTATCTTCTGTTCCTTTACTGAGACTTTCTATTTCTTTGCCTAGTTTTTGGTTTATTTCAGGTGTGTTTATAATTTCTTGTTGGAGCATTTTTATACTGGCTGTTTTGAGGTCTTTCAGAACTTCCAACCTGCCTTCCGTGCTGGCAGCTGCGACTGTCTCTTGTCCCACTCGGGTTGAGATCTCCGTAGTTCTTGGTATGCTGAGTGCTTTTGAGGGGAACCTGGAGGTTTTTGCACAATGTTACGAGGGTCCCCTTCCTGGCACTGCTCTGGCAGGGGCTGGGGAGGTCCAGGTTTCCTTGTCATGTCTGTCGACAGTGTGACCCCACCTGGCCCGTGGCCAAGGTCAGGGACGTGTCCTCACGCCGGGCAGTGGGAAGGTGCCAACTCTCCAAGGCCTCTCCTGACCCTGCCCAGTGGGGGCTGAGCCATCGGCACAGCCTCATGAGGGCGCAGTTCTGGGTTCCCGGCCTTTCCTGTGCGGCACAGGCTGGGTGGGGGGCACAGCTGTCTCCTGCAGCGTTTGGCTGGAGTCGAGGGTCCCTGTCTAGAAGTTTCCTGTCTTGTTGGGCTGCTCCTCTCTCAGTCTTTCCGCCGGAGAGAGCAGACTTTGTTGCGGCTTCTTTGTCTGTGGCCACTGGTGCTGCTGGGGTGCCGGCTCCTTCAGCTCCAAGTCTGGGACATGTGAGGCCAGAGAAAACTCTGAAACTCACCCTTGTCGTTCCCTGGGTCCTGCGTTCCCTGGCTGGTCCGCTTTCCCTTCCCCACTGTCCAGCGTCTTCCCGTGTTCGTTTTGCTGCCACGTGCGACTGGGGTTGTGCCGGAGGGACGGGAGCAGGAAGCGCTTGCCTTTCTGGAGTCGCTGCATTTTTCTCTGCCCCTTGCCATGAACAGCATGGTTATCAGTTATCGCATCTTTGAAGCCTTTGTACGAGATACACAATGTTGCGAAGCAGTTACACTATCAAGTATTGCGAACGGTTTTGTCTATCAGTCTGAAGTTTGCCGACTGTCCTCTTGTTCTTGCTATTAACAATCCCCGAGATCTCCAAACACGCGGTGTGGGCCCTTCCCACGCACGTCCTGTGTCTCATGCCATCTACACAGCCTGCCGAGGGATCCGATGCCACTGTCTCTCCACAGGGGTAGACAGAGGCGCAAAGCCTTCAGACTGGTCCCAGATGTACAGCTGACTGGGGGAGGAGCCAGTGCCCGGCCACCTGGTCCCAAAGCACGGGCCGGTGACTGACAGTGTCCTCTCTGGGCCGGGACTTTGCTCTGTGGGGTCGTTGCCTACTGTGCCGTCCCGGGAGAGTGGAACTTAGGTTATTGTGGTTGCCAGGATGTTCTCCTTTCCTTACCTGTTCCCCCCGAGAAACGTGGGGACAGCCGAGAGCAGCCATTCTCACTGAGGAGCCTCTCTGGGGGGCTGGGCCCCACCCTCTCTTGTCATGCCGACCCCACCCCCGGCTGCGATGGTCGGCTGTGTCCTGCCCTCCTCCCCCAGCCAGGTGTGGCCCAGGGAGGCGACTGTCCTGGACTCACCCAGCACACCTGGCTCTGCCTAGTCTCCGTGTCCCGCCCCGTGTACCGGTTCCTGTTCTGTGACGACCCGTCCCTTACGTCACAGCTGGCACTGAGACCCCGGACTGCAGTCTCCCCGCTTGCTGCGCCTGGGTCGGCAGTTCTGCAGCCGCGATGTCCTCTGCTCCACGCACTGGCATGCGAATCCCTGGAAAGGTGCGGTCTGCTGACCCCACGGCGGCTTCTTCGTGGTCTCCTCGCTGCGGGGGTTGGGAGAAGGGGACGGATCGTACACTGTCTGGGATTCGGGGGAGGAAACTTCTGAACTCAGTGTTGTTGGAAAGGAGCCCCTTCAGTCACATTCTCAGGGTTTGGTGATGGGCTGTGTGCTGCGCAGTGGTGCCACCAGCGGCTGGCTCAGTGAGTGCCGCGTGCCCGCGCCTGCCCTACGGACATGTGAGTGGCGGCTCGTGTGTGACAGGAGACGGGAAGTGAGGAGCAGGCGGGAGCGTGCCCGGCAAGCGCAGATTTGTGACATCGCTGAGAAGGCATTTTCCGTGCAAGAGGGGATTTTCACAAAGGTCACGAGGTCACATTTTTTTCTTTTTTTGCCTCCATTGAAATGGCAAGTTCACTAATTTTTTTGGAGGAAAGAGAAGTAGAGGGAGACAGACTGTGACATGATTAAGCATTAATAAATGAAAAACGCTTTTCCTCCACACAGATCAGTATTTAGCAGAGGCCGCCACGGAGCATGCACAGGAGGTTTCGCCGACATCTCGCAGAGCTTGCAAACGTTCCAACTGGTTGATTTTGCGTATCTTTCCTTTTTTAAGTGAAATAAAATCAAGCAGTTATTCTTGGTTCCACTGTACACCCAGTTCTATAAGATGCTCTTGTTCTCAGAGAATCTAGTCAATTTGGGGGAACAGAAAACACAACTGAGAGCGGCAGAGGTGCGCGGCGCAGACTGTGCACAGAGGCTCCTGGGAGGCGGTCAGGATTCAGCCCTGACTTTGACTTCTGGCAGGTTCCAAGATCTGCAGATCTAAATCGGCAGTTTTCAAGTTGAAACGAAAGAGGATGGAGTTATATGACTGTGTTTTAAATCTTAGTAGGTTCCAGACATGCCTCCCTTTTTAGTCTTCCTCTCAACCGGAATCAGCCTTGGAACTCTGCCTTCGGGGCTGCGTGGCGCACGGGCGACCCGCTGGCTGCTGCTGCCATGCTCATTTGGCAGCGTGGACGGCGCATCCCTCTGGGCAGGCTGTGCTAGGAGCCGGTTGCACCGGGACGGAGTCCACGCTCTGGCGGGAGAGCAAGGAAACCACGCAGATCAGCATCTCACGAGGCTGTAGGCCCCGGGAAGACAGACTCGGACTGTTCCGGAAAGGTCCTGTGGAGCAGCGATGCCAGTGTCTGGAGCAGAACCAGTGGCCCGGTGGGTGCCAGGCCAGATGTAGGAGTGGACACCAGGCATTGCGCACAGCTCCGTGAATGGAGGTAGCAGATGGTCCGACGTGGAATCTGAGATCCCAGAACTCACAGTGAGGCCAGTTCCTCTCTGGCTTGAGGTCCAGCACCTGCCTGGTTCTCCCCTGCTGTGGCTGAGGAGGAGAAGGTGGGTCTTAGAAAATAGTAATTATCTGGCGTTTTCATTGTGGGTTTTCTTTGTCTATGGGATGGTTCCATTGCAACTAACCAGAAAGCACGTTTTTTGTTTAACGTGGAGTTGCAATCTGTGTTAAATTGCTTGGAATAAACAGGTGGGTGGCTCCTGGCTCCTCGATAAAGGTTGGTACACGAAGAACTTGCTGTCTCTCCCGGGCAGGAGCAGGTCTCCCAGCTCTGTGGCCCTGCACGCACCTCACACTCGGGTCGGGGACCGTCCCCTGCAGGTGCACTAGCCCCTTCCTCGGACGGGGCACCAGACGCCGCCCTCTCCTCCTCCACTCAGCGCAGGCTCTGTTCGCCGCCCTAGGCAGCTGCTGCCATCCCCTGGGCCTCCAGTGCCACTGGCTGTTCCTGTCCCTCGGGCACGGCCACGGGTCCTGCACCCACCGCATAGCGCAGTCCGAGGACGCCACTGCCCTTGGCTCTGGTTGCCTGTTGGCTGGGTTTGCCCTGGGAGGTTGCGGTTGGCCCCTCCGCGCCTGCGTCCCTCGCCCCCGCCAGCGCCGGCCCCTAAGCCACGCTGATTTGTCACTTGTGCCACTAGAGATGGTTGTGCTTCCAAGGCGGGGTCTCTGCACAGAGCACTGATCTTCTCTGGCATTTCAGCAAGTGCGGAGTCCAGGACCGCGGATGCTCAGCAGTGGGGCTTGGTCCCCGGAAGGGACACTGGTGAGGGCTGGTGAAGTGACGTTGTCACTGACCACCGGGATGGGGTTTTAGTCACTTTTGTGTTTTGTTCACAGCTTCAGGCTAAGGCCAAAGAATGAGTTACGTCCTTTCTTGTATCTGGAGGACTTTGATTTTTCACCCGGCAAATGTGGTTGGTGCCTCCGGTACCAGTCCTCCCTGGTCCCGCATGTGTTTCTCCCAGGCGGCCGCTTGGCGCAGAAGTGACCCTGGTGCTTAGGTTCCAGGCCGTCCCGGGTGAAAATTCATCCCCCTCTGTTTTCTAACTGTGTAACCTGCGTGTGTTATTTAATCTTTCTGGGAGCAGATTCTTCATCGATGAGACGGGATGTTCACAGCACCTGTGGTGATGAGGTGACACATCCGTGTGGCGCCCAGTGGGGACTCCGCAGGAGCGGGCGCAGAGGCAGGTGTGCTGATCCCAGCACCTCAGACAGAGACCCGGGCCCCTGACGTCAGGGCGTGGGGCTCAGCTGGAGCAGAGCCTGAGGCGGGTGAGCAGTGGCCGTGGCCCGTGCGTGGAAGGCCTGGGCGTCTGCTGAGCCCCCAGCACAGGCCTGGGGGCAGCAGATGCCTGGGCGTGGACGCCCCGATGGCCTGGTGGTGTTTTGTGTGGGTGTGGGGCGTGCTTGGCTGTTTCTCACACAGAGAGGACGGAGCCACATTTCCTGGTGAGGGTTACGGCCCTGGGCTGGGGAGAGTCTGGTACCTGCAGTTTCCACAAGGAACACCCAGGACTTTGGAGCTCTGGGGCACAAACTCTCGCCGTGGACATGCCCACGGCCTCAGGCAGACACAGCGAGGTGGCTGGGTGGGCTCTGCAAGGAGATGGCAGAGTCTCACCACGAAGGCTGCCAAAGAGGTGTCACTGCCCCCAGGAGCACCTGCGGGTGGCCTGCCCCTCACTGGTGTCACCCTGGCCTGTCTTCGGGGCTCCTGTCCCTCCTGACCGTCTCTGAGCTGGGAGGAGAGGACTCTCCTTCAGGAGCCTCTGGGGCCCCCTGGACAGGCAGCTGCCCCTGGTCTGCGTCCCCCGGCACTGATACTGTTACCTGAGTGCGTGTTACCTGCCTCCCCGCCAGGTGAGTTCTGTTCCCGCCACTGTGGGTGCTTGGTCTGGAGATGTGGCAGACTTGAGGGGGCAAGGGACCCACACAGAGGCTGCTCACAGGGGCTGGGGACTCAGCTAGGGGTCCTGGTTCTTTGGTCAGGGCCTGGCTGGGGTGGGTATGAGGCTGCCAGGTGGTGGGGTGGGGGCCTTCTCCCTTGCCCCGCCGGACTATGGACCCACGGTTGTCTGAGGGTGCAGAGGTCTGAAGCCGCCGTGGCTGGCTGGGAGGAGCTCGAGTAACCTGCAGCGCACGCCCCCAGCACCATCTGTCAATAGAGCCACCTGCCCCAAATTGCCCCCGGCAGGTGGGGGCTGTTTTGCCCCCATGGGGCATGTCGTAGGCTCCGTGCTAGCTGGGCTCCCAGGGCAAACTGGCTTTTGTTTTCCTTAGCATTTGTGCAGAACAGGTTTTCCAGTGGGCTGGGTGGCTTACGGGATAATGCCTGGGGCTTGCGCATGTGGGCGTGTGGTTGGGGTTCAGCTCCAGGTCCCAGGTGAATTCCACTGCAGGCCTGGCCTTGCGTGGCCCTCGCCCTGGCTTGCAAGTTCTCCCTGCAGAGCCTTCACCCTTGGCTGCTACACTGAGCTCCCCCTGTCTGTGATCAGCTCACCTCGGCTGTCCTGCTGCCTGAGGCTGCACCTGGGGGTCTTGTAACAACCCAGAGGGACTTCAGAGCGAGCTGCAGAGGATGGGGTGGCTTGTGTAGACACATGTTAGCCTGGGGTATGAAGGAGAGTAGTGCCTGCCCAGGCATCAGCTGTGTGTGGCCACAGGTGTAGCTCAGAGGCATCCTGCCCCCGGGGTGTGGCTGGGAGTGGCTGGAGAGGCCCAGACCAGACCACCGTGGGCTTCCCCACGAGCGAGGCCCCTGCAGGCCCCACTGTCTCTCCCAGCGGGAGCTGGGTCTGCACATCTGAGCAGCCACAGCAGACCTGGAATCCTTGTGAGTCAGGGAGTGGGGCCAGCCGGGCTGCGCTAGTCCCCACCGGCACAAGGTGTGGTGAGTGGTGGAAGTTGCTGACTTCACAGAGGCCTCTAGTAGCCCCAAGCCCATGGCCTCGTCACGAGACCCCAACATTTCCACTCAAGGCAGTGTCTAGAACTAGTGTGGCTTGAGCAGGGCTTCAAAGGAAGGGCAGATTTAGGAGAGCAGGAAGGAAAAGGGAGGGGCTCTTGCGAGTTCACCATCGGGTCAGGCCATGTGCCCTCTCCACTGCTGTTTCTCGTGAAGAATTAATGTGGCTTCAGGTGTCTTTAGCTCATAGTCACACCATCCCTGTGGTGTGCGCTGCTGCCTGCTTCAGCCCAGAGAAGGCGAGGTGCCCCGAAGACAGGCTCTGCATCCTGGTGGTGATGGTCACAGAGCCAGCAGCTGGTGCTTCCAGCTCTGTACTCACCTGAGCTCCTGTCTCTCCTGAAGCTGGTGCAGCCTCTGCCATTTCCAAAATGCTGAGGGTTTCACCCGCGGCCTGGCTCCTTGGGTTGCTGCATGGGCTGGGATGTCAGAGGAGGAGACCAGGAGGTCGTTGAAACACAGGTTGTCTCAAAAGTTGCCATACACAGGGAGAATGGGAAATTGTCGCTAAATGTACCTTTAGTTACAAAATATTCATTACAAAATTTTGCAAAATTTTTCCTTTGTATGGAGACTTTTGGGGCACCCTGTAGTGAGTGAAATTTCCAGTTCAGCTCCACTGATCTTAGCGTCTAAGTCCCACCTCCTGGCGACAGATGAGATGTTTGACCAGGTTCCTTAAGTTTTACAGAGACATCATCTGATATGAATTCTGTATGAGCGGATGGGCATTTCTGGCCTAAGATTACTGTCATTGTTTATGCAAAAGAAAGAACAAAAAAGGATGTTAGAAACACAAAATTTTCTAGAACACAATACTTGTTTCTGCCAACACTTACTGAACACCTGCTGGATACTAAGGGTTGTAGATGCTACAATGACCTGAGCCTGCTGTGCACAGATGAGCAGAATTGTGTGGTTTCTGCTCAGTGAGCTGCGGAACGTGAGGAAGGGCTGTCGAAAGCTCCCTGGAGGAAGCGCTCGGACGATTGGCTGACGGGCGCAATTCGCTCATCTCCCTCTTATCTGCCACACGTCGAGTAAAACTAATTACAGTTCCTAAACTTCTGAAAATTTATAGATACGTCATAAACATCCTTAGATACCCCAAGATTACTGGAGAAAGCGTATTAATTATTTAACTTTTATTGGTCCATAGATGAGGATGAAGACCTAAGGAAGACAGATGGCTTGTCCGTTGAGCTGCAGTAAGTTCTGGAAGTGAGAATAAGTTTAAAATCTCTTCATCTTTGCCACATGCTCTAGCCATGGGCCCACCTCTGCCACAGACAAAGACAAAGATACCTAAGTGAAAAAGTTTACCCAGGACCACAGGAAGCTGGGCAGACTGCTTGGGCAGTCCTGCACTCAGCAGGCCCTCCCGCGCAGCCCTGGTACGGCTGTCTGGCTATGATTATCCCCCCTGTGCTCACTGCAGACAAAACCCTGCCTCACTTCCCCATGTCAATGAACCGAGTTGCACAAAGCAGCGGTGGCTTTGCCTCAGGAACGTGCAGCAAGGCTTGGGAAGTGTGCTGGGAGTGCGGCTTTGGGGCTGTCCCTCTCCTTTCATCCCCAGCCCTCTGGGTAACTGAGTGGGAGATGGAAATGAGGGAGGCGTTCCTGGGCTGTCGAAGTGGGGATGTGTTTTTCTGTACTTGACAGTGACATCCCTGGGGAAGGAGTCTCATGTATGTACGGTGAGAGTGTAATGGGAGGATTTCAGATGTGGCCGGCAATAGGAAAAGGACACGCTGTGACTTTCCAAAAGAGTGCGACAGTTCCTTTTGTGATGCTTATCTAAGTCGTAATTCAGAAATCTAGCTAGGGCTGGGGTATGACAAGAATAACAGTAAGTTATTTATATTTTGTAAGTTAATTACATTTTTCATCTAATAATTCAAACATTAGTAGTTGCCATCCATTTTTGCCAGGTGCTCTGAGATAAATATCATCATCACCACTACCTTTGTCACCATCATCACATCATCATCACCATCACCACCATCACCATCACCACCACCATCACCATCATCACCACCATCACCATCATCACCATCACCATCATCACCATCATCACCACCACCATCACCATCATCATCACCACCACCATCACCATCATCATCACCACCACCATCACCATCATCACCACCATCACCATCATCACCAACATCACCATCATCACCATCATCACCATCATCATCACCACCATCACCACCACCATCACCATCATCATCACCACCACCATCACCACCACCATCACCATCATCACCATCATCATCACCACCATCACCACCATCATCACCATCATCACCATCATCATCACCACCATCATCACCACCATCATCATCATCATCACCATCATCACTATTGTCATGACCACCACCATCATCATCACCACCATCATCACCACCATCACCACCATCATCACTATCACCATCACCACACCATCACCACCACCATCACCACCATCACCACCACCATCATCACCATTGTCATGACCACCACCATCATCATCACCATCACCACCATCACCACCATCATCACTATCACCATCACCACCACCATCATCACCATCACCACCATCACCACCATCATCACTATCACCATCACCACCACCATCACCATCACCACCACCATCATCATCACCACCACCATCATCACCACCACCATCACCATCATCACCATCACCATCACTATCACCATCATCACTACCATCATCATCACCACCACCATCATCACCACCATCACCATCATCACCATTGTCATGACTACCACCATCATCATCACCACTATCAACATCGCCATCATCGAAAGATCTCTGTGAGGAACGTGAGAGCACAATGCCCTCTGGCGTGACAGATACAGAGAGAACTACATGGATGTGCCTGCCCACTACAATTGGACAGTATACGGTGAGTGACCAGGTACATGTAGCCCACACAATCATCATGGATGGTGATGGTGATGATGGTGATGATAGGCTTGGCTAAAAATATGGAAATAAAAGGAAATAAGGGTAGAGAAAGTGGAGTAACTTTAAGGAAAAAACACTTTTGTGTTTGAAGAGGAGAGTACTCAAATCCTAAGTGCTCAGTTCCATGAAGTGCGATGAAGTGAGCAGCTGCAGTGAGCTCCGGCCCCAGGGTGAGGAAACATGATGCTCTCTGGCCACCAGGAGCCTGTCACTAATCCACATTGTCATCATGTCCCCTCCTCTCCACCTTGTGTAGCCCAACTTCTGATCTCGTAGATTAGTTCTTCCTGATTTTGAACTTTATAGAAGTGGAGTCAGACAACATGTATCTTGGGTGTCTGGTTTCTTTTCCTTGTTGCATATTGTGAGATTTATTCTTCTTGGTGTGTGTAGTTGAAGATTCTTCCTGCTGAAGATACACCAAAAGTTATGCCTCTGCTACCGGGGTGCATCTGTGTGGTTTCCAATAGTTTTGGCAATTAAGCAGCCCTCCCATGTATGTTCCCGTGCCAGCTGTTTCCAGGTGTGGAATTGCTGGAGCACAGGCACAAAGACTGGTGAGCCTTCCACACCAGCTGCGCCAATTTGTACCCCACGAGTGGTGAAAGAGTTTCATTACTCCATCCTCACCACACTTGGTACTTGGACAGCTTTTAAAGAATATGGCAGTAACGACACCAGCATGTACAACGGCAGTAGTATCAAAAGGAGTTCTTGCGACCATACTAATGGCAGAACCTTTAACCAGGAATATAATAAATGACAAACACCTTGAAGACGGATGCATCTTTAGCCCTGTTTTGAGTCTCCAGCCCCAGCACCGAGCTCCCAAGCTGGAAATCAGCACACGCGTGTTAGCGTCTGAGTTAGGTCCCAGTTGGTGCTGTCGGATGAGGCGTGTGCTGTGGGGCTTGTGGGGCTGGGGTCCAGAAGGGAGGCGGGACCCGAAGGGCAGCTCCTGGGTCGGCACCAGAAACCAGGGTGCCCTGGCTTGTGGGTGAAGGGAGCTCCAGCAGGCTGTGCACTCCACCTCTGCGCTTTGCAGCCAGAGGTCTTGTGGTGGGCCCGGGGCAGCCGTTGGTAAAGCAACCGGACACCGGGAGGGACAGGGACATGCGGGAGCCTGGAGCACCTCTGCGCTGCCTACCCCCCACCCCCGCCCCACGGCCTGGGGGTCACCACCACCGCTCATGCCTGCACCAGCACTTGCGACAAGTCCTCGCTCGCCAGCCCCTCAGCTTCTCCCGCGACCCAGAGCAAACTCCCAGGGTCCACCTGCCGACCTGGCACCACCCACGCCTCTGTGTATTACATCTCTCTGAACTTCTGCTGGGTGACAGGCTGCTTAGAGACAGAATCCAGATTCAAAATTGTCTTCCTTTAGCACTTTGAAAATAATGCTCCAGTCCTTTATGCATTCAGGGATGTTGATAATAATCTGATTTTGATTCTTTTAGAAAATTGGATTTTTTTTGTACCTTTGAGAGTCTTTCTTAGTTCTAACATTCCGTTAGTTTCCTACAGCGTGTCTGGGGCGAGTTTTACTTATGTGTGTTGTGTGGCATTTGACAGGCAGTGGGGTAATGTTTTCTTCATTGCTGGGAAAGTCTCAGGAACCATTTTGTGATGTGACGATTTCTCTCTAATGTCCCCCTTTTCTCCCAGAGGCTGAGCGAGCACACGCGTCTCATTGGCTTTTCACGTCTGTCCACTTTTGCGCTGTCTGTAGTTCCGTCATTCTGGGAAAGTCCCTCAGCCTGTGTTTGTAGCTCCCTTACTCACACTTCTGCTATGTCTGTTCTAAAACTCAAGCATAATTGAATTTTAAAATTTTAACAAATGTATTCTTAATTTCCAATGTTGCTAGTTGGTTCTTTTTCACAACTCTCCATTCTTGATTCATAGATGCTTTTCTCTCTCCGAGACTGTTTCCTGGGCTTATTTCAACGTTCTGCTTGGCTGTGGCGGCAGCTGTTTTCTCGGGTGTAAGTTCTCAGGTAATCTTGCCCCAGCATCCGTGCCTGGGGTGTCTTACTGTTAACCGTGGGTTATGGCCACGGTGGTTCTTCCCCATACACAGCTCTGTGGGCACAAAGCCTGCGTAGGGAAAGGGGGAAGTCGCCTCTCCGGACTGGAGTTCTGGTTATCCCAGGGAGAGAGGGAAATGGATAGCCTCTGACCTCTGACCCTTGCTCTATGGGCTGGCCCAATGCCTGCTCTGCCTGGACACTGACCTCTGTGTCGCTTCCTGGCCGGGGCGGGAGGAGTGGGGGGCATGGCCCTACCGTGGGGACCCCAGGCAGCCCCTGTGCACTCGGGCTGCCCTACCTGCCTTTCTCCCCGGGTGGCCGCTTGCTCCATGGGCCCTGGACCATGTTGGGATGGTGGCTGCAGCCTTGACGGGACCTGTCCAGCTTCCTCCTGGCTGCCAGTCCTCCGAGAGCCCTGCTTCCTGCTCTCAGTGGGGTCTGCCCACCTTAGGTTTACGTTTTTCCTGCCATTCCCGAGCTTGATATGCACACGGGAGAGATTTCAGCAAGTGTTCAGCTTGCGATCTTGAAATTGGATGTAGTTCTATTACTTTAAAATACGATTAGTAGTTATAGTCTGTAAACTGGGGCATGTCTTTTTTTTTGAATGGCTTTGCTGTCATGCTAATTCTGTCTGCTTTGGGGGCTTTGGTTTTCAGAGGCATTGATAGAAAGACCAGTTATGTGCTAATTCATGTATGTCTCTGGACGGAGGTAAATTTATATTCTGTTTGCAAATTTTAACATTCTCTTCTCCTTGAAAGATGGTCTTCTTCTGGAGGAAAATAAAAATTGACTGAGAGTGATTCATACTGGCTGCGTATTTCTGTGGAATCCCACCTGCGTTTTACAGCTCCTGACATTTCGCTCTAATCGTGTGTTGTGCATTTTAACCTAGTAATTGGCAAATTTGTTTGCTTAATGGACTTAATAATAATAAGTTCTTTAAAATAGTGCACAATTGGATGAAGCACCGTGTCAGCATATCCGCCAATGCCAAGCACAAATATTTGTTCAGTGAATGCCGGGACACACCTGGGCAGGCGGAATGCCCAGGTGCTGTTTAGACACCACCTTTCACCTGGCCGCAAATCCAGGTTGGAAGATCAGTGTTTAATCGACGTGTGCCTTTATTCATTGACTGAACAGACGTGGGCCGTGTCTGTCCTAGGCTGCGCTGTGCTGGGTGCTGGGGTCACGGCTGGCCGTGCCCTGCCGCTCTGTCCGAGGAGGACGGTGGGGCGACTGCAGCTCTGGGACGGGTGTGGGATGGAGAATGGGATTCTCTGCAGAGCTCGCCCAGGGCTGCTTGGAGGAAGTGCTCACTTCGCAAACCCACAAGGACGGGGTCCCACGGAGCATTCCCGATCCAGGCAAACCTGCGGGAGCTCGGCCAGGGAGCCCCGCCGTGGGGTGCTGAGCACCAGCACCAGCTTTCTAGGTTCCTGAGGGGGTCACAGTCTAACCACACCGACCACCTTTCCCGGGAAACGCACCTTTGGCTTGCGGCAGCCCAGCAAACCTTGGCAGCAGGTGCCCTGGTGGCTTGTTTGCAGACCTCGGCTGTGCGTAGCAACGTAAGGGTTTGCTCCTTCCCCAAAGACAAGAGGTAGGAAAACACGAGACCACAAGATTTCGGAGCTGGGAAGGATGCCACCCTGCGTCTTACTACCCTCAGGAGGGAAGAAACAAGACGAAGGGACAGGCTCAGAGAGGCCCCGCCTGCTCCTGTCCAGAGCTGCGTATGAGCCCGGCGCCGGTCCACGGCCCTGAGTTCCTTCCGCAGCGTCCCGTGGAGCCTGGTTTGCTGAGCACCGCAGGGGCCGGGAGCCCACTAGAAGCAGCAAAGCCCCAGTGAGGGAGACACGCGGGGCAGCCCAGCTCACGTGCGAACGCCCAGGCTGCCTCTGCACTCTGGACTCTCCGGGCACCAACGGAGCCAGCAGGGGCCGGGGATGTGGTGTTGACCAAAGGGATGGTGAATAAAAGCCACGTCTTTAAGACGGGTAATCGCAGCTTATCGATTAGGGGTGGGTGGGGGTGGTCTGTTCAGAGCGGTGGTCAGGGGTCCTGTTGCAGAGGCAGCACACCAGGCGGAAACTGAAAGCAAGAGGGAGCCAGCCCTGCGAAGTCGGCATGTGCAAAGGCCCTGGGTGGTGGGTGTGCAGCTGTGAAGATGGGCGGGGCCCTGTGTGTGTCTGCCTGGGGCCGCAGGTGAAGGCTCTGGACTACTGTCAGAGCAGCAGGAATTCGCAGCAGAGACCTCGCAGGGGAAAGGGGCGTGGCTTGGCGCTTGTCTGGGAGGGACGACTGGTGTTCTGCTACCAGGAGGCCTTCGCCGCATCCAGTGTCGCCATGGAAAGGCCCAGCGGCAGGCAGCCCTAGCGAGTGCCGGTGCTGCGGGAGGCTGGAGAGAAGGTCCCCATCCACCTTCTCCTGGGGCTGGGTGACTGGGCTGGGGAGGACAGCAGAGCCTGGGTCCCTGGCCAGAGCAGAGGGGGCTGCGGGGAAGGCCCACGTCCCTTGGCCCGCCCGCCACGCACGTCGTCCGCCGTCCGCCCTGCGCCCGGGAGAGGTCTGGTTGCCCCAGTCGTTTCATCTTTGTTCCCAGCGATAACAGTGCCCATCAGCCCAGTGCCGGGACATGGCGCCCGCTCGCCGGAGCAGTGAAGTCTCTCATCCTGTCTCGGACAGGGCCGTGTGGGGTCCCCCGTCTGTTCGTGCGCGGCTGTTGCAGGAGGAGCAGGAGGCTGGCGTTCTGGAAGCATGTTGGCGCTCGCAGGGGCAAACCTGTGCGTGCCGGTTCATTTCCCGCCCCGTGACTGAGGCGGTCCCTCTGGTGCAGGCCGGCCAGGCAGCCGGTGCCGGCGGGCGTCCCTCCCTCCTGGGCCACTGCGTTGCTGGAGACAGGGAGACGGTTTCCCCGGAAGCGTCAGGCTCCGGTCATTCCTTGCCGCCTTCTTTCCCGTGGGTTTCTGTCCACCTCCCACCCTTGAGAGGGCAGGTGTCGGGAGGGCTTGGGAAGCGACGTCGCGGGGTTCCCGGCAGGACGGCGGCCTCCGGCTCAGCAGGAATTTGCTGGGCTGCGAATGCAGAGCCGTCGGGGAGGATTCAGGTCCAGGCCTCTGCCCAGTGGTCGGGATGGGGGGTTCTGTGAAACACAAAAGTTGTCCAGTTGGCCTTAGCAGTCCCTTCCGGAAGGTTCCTTTTATTCTTCAGAACGTAGCAGCAGCCCCTGAGAGTGGCGAGGGGCGGGAGCCGCGTCCTTCTGCTTTCCGACACTCTAGTTTTAGATTCGGTTTCAGAGAGGGGACACTAAGCTTCGTCTGTGTCCAGGACTCCTGAGCGGGAGCCTCGCGTGGAGGGCGCTGTCTGTCCCCTGGGCATGCTGCCTCCAGAGCTCCCGTGGGCAGCTCTCTCCAGCCAGGGGTAGGCCCAGAATGTTCTCTCTCTTGAGCTGGCCACGGGCCCTGTGGCCCCAAGTGAGGTGGTGCGAAGAGATTCCTCCATTTGTTCCCCAGTGGTTCTTCCTGGGGGATGTCCGCTGTCCTGGGTCCACAGGACGGTCGTCCCCCGGGCAAGGCAGGGCGTCTGGGGCAGGACAGCAGCGGCATGGAGAGCGCCTGGCGGCTCCCGAGAGCCTTGGCGCCAGGAAGCGCCGAGTTCTTGCCAAATAAGCTCCTTCGGGGCCAGTCCCACAAGCTCTGGGCAGGGGGCCAGGTGCCCCTGCCTGCATCCCGGCGCCGGGGCCTGGACATGCGCAGTGACCTCTCCGCTGTCTGTGGAGCCCAGCCCTGAAGTCCCTGGGCTCCCTTCTGGCGCCCACTGCCCAGTCCTGGCTCCAGGGCCCCCCGTGGGATGGGCCCACGTCCTGTTCCCATCCCCTCTGGGAGGGGCTCCTTGGACCTCAGCGTCCGGTGTCTTGCCTGGGACATCAGACCAGCGCTGGGGCCCTGGGTGCCCACTGAGTGGGAGGGAGTCTGGACCAGGGCCCCATGGTCCCCTTGGCAGGGCTGAGGAGGACACATTGCTCCCTCGGGCCAGCTCCCACCCCACCGCAGGGCCCCAGGGGCACGCAGGGCTTGGCGATCTCTCCACTGGGTTTCATGTGAGTCTGGGCCAGGAGATTGTGTTTTCGCCCACCCCCTTCCCAGCAGGTCGCGAGGGGTCTGCGTCTGGGAGCCCAAGGTCCCACCCTCAGCCCCGTCCTCTCGGACCGCGGGTTGTGTGATGCCCAGCAGGTGTCTGTTGTTCTGCTTGGGGGGTCCCACTCGGTCCAAGATGCTCAGAGGAGCCTGGACCCCACGAGTGGCAGCTGTGGTGCGGTCTCTGGTCGCCCGGCCTGGCTGTCTTTAATGATAAATGGCAGCTCTTGTCCCCGTGGTGACCAGGCCCTGGGAGGCCGAGGACTTGTCACGCCTGCCTGGCCCTGGCAGCAGGTCAGGGCTGTGCCCAGGGGAACTGCCCGGGAGCTCCAGCCCACATCCCAGGTCTGCCCCTCCACCCGCCAGTGACGCTGTCTCTTCTGACACATGACCAGAGCGGACTCCGGACTCCCCACACCACAGGTGTCTCCAGGATGCACAGGGACCCGGCTGTCCCCACCTGAGCCTCACTGGCCCCCCAAATGCTGGTGGAGCCCCTCAGAGCTCTGCCCGGTCTCCTTCCTGTGGCCCCTGGAGCAGAGGCCAGTGTCTGTGGCCGGAACCACGCCTTTCCCCGGCCCAGGGCTGCCTCCCTGCACGTCCATGTCGGAGCAGCCAGTGTCTGTCCAGGGAGGCTTGACCGTGGGAGGCCCATGTTTCTCTGCAGCACCTGGCACATCCCGCGCCTGTGCTGCGTCCTCCCATGTGAAGGGCGTCCCCAAGGTCTCCACTGCTGTGACTGCTCCCTGGGGCAGTTGGGTGCTCCTGCTGCTCTGCGTCCGAGGGGCGGCGTCTCCCACATGTCCCGAGGTCCTGCATGTAGCTCTGAGAAGGGACTTCAGCCTCTCGCCCCATGACATGTGAGCCCCGTGGGACATGAACTTGGGAATGTCACGGTCGGACAGTCCCCTGTGGACAGATGAGGGGCTGGAGTTGCGGGCGACCAGGTCAGCGACGGTCCCGCCAGCTCCCAAATGGCGCCACCCACCTGGGGGACAAGGCCACAAAGATGCGCAAAGACCCTCTCCCCACGGGGCCCAGGGCTGACAGGAGCCCAATGCTTCTGTGCCCAGCAGGCCCAGGCAGGGAGCACATGTGACGGAAGGGCCCAGAACCCAGACATGGGAAACCCTGAGCAGTCACCCCGCCATCTACTAAGTTGCTGGGCTGGGGAGGCACCATGGGCGGCTGGGTGTGGCCATGTTCTGGACAGCTGGCGCGTGAATAGTACCCAGATCGCATGTAGGTGTCCTGGCCCCAAAACTCAGAGCGACCTTATTTGGAGACCAGTAATTGCAGGTGTGATTGGTGAAACGAGGCCGTAGGGTGGTCCCTGAGCCATCCCATCAGGCATCCTCCTGAGTGGGGATCGTGGACGCGAGAACACCAGGGCAGGGGCAGCTCCGTGAGCGAGCGTGGCCCTGCCCACGCCGACCCCGACTGCAGAGCGCGAGGAAACGTCTCTGTTTCGCGATTGCCTGGCTGTGGTGCTTGTTCCGGCAGAAGCAGATATCTGGCCACTTATGCGGTTTTTCGGTGTTTATAATGTTTCAAAGGCTCATCAGATAACATTGAAGGAATCTCATGTCCTATGACGGAAAGCTGGGCGCTGCGTCTCTCCACAGGGGCCGGGCCCTGACTTTGGCGCGAACCTCTCTGGCTTTAGCTTGTTGCGTGTTTTCACCTGCGGGGGTTTGGTTGACCTTGGAGGGGGTGAGTGGGTTGTGGGGTGCACAGGGCAGGGCCCGGGCCGGGACAGCCGTGTCACCAGAGGGAGACGGGACCGTGGTGGCCAGCAGCGTCCTGTGGGCAGAAGGGCCGGTGGAGGCTCTGGGCCGAATCGCCGATGGTGTCCAGAGCTGCCTGGGGGTATCATGAGGGGTGAGTCTCGCCCCAGAGGAAGCAAACAGGACGCTGGGCTGTGAGGGCTGCCGCGGGAGGGCTGGGAGCCCGGTGGGAGGTGCAAGGCACTGCCGGCGTGGTTTGATGTCCGCTGTGTGTCAGCTGAGCTCCCGGAAGCTCCTGTCAGCCAAGCTTGTCCTCCCTTGGCGCCAGTCGCTCACGGTGTCCTGTCCTCCCCCCCTCTGCCCTGGGGCTGGTGCTGACCTGCGGGGAAAGTGGGTCCATGCCTAGAAAATCCGGTCGGGGCTGGTGGGTGGAGTTTCAGGCACTTGGCCTGTGACGCACACTCAGTCCCTCCCAAACCTGCCGATCTCGGGCACTTCTGCGAGGAGCCCTCCCTGGGGCCCCCACTGGACGCCCTCCTGGCTTTGCTGTGGAATCTTCACGTTTCCCAAAGGCAGCGTGGTGGAACCCCAGCTCCCTCCCACGAGGGCCCCTCCCCTGAGCACTCAGGTCGACTGCAGGGAGCGTGGTTGTTCTTCCCCGTGAGGCGCACTCCGGGGCTCCTACAGGGGAACGTGTCTGGCTAGAGACCCGCCTTGAGCTTTTCTTCCTTAGAAATAATAACTGAAACTCGTCGAACACTAGTAGCTGTGACAATCACAGTTCTGAGCACTTTCTGTGCATAAAAGACATTTCAAACTGCCTTGATCTTTCGCCGTGAGATTGTTTGACGAGGTCCTCTGCCCGAATGTGCCTGGGCACCCTCAGGTCTCCGTCTGGGGAAGTCGGGGCCCAGAGGCCTCAGACGGTGGCTTGAGAGGAATTTCTGGGTCCTTTTCCCCCTTAGCTGGGCAGTAGCTGAGCTTGTGTTTCGGGGGACAGAGCCGTGGAGACCGAGGGCGGGTGAAGCTTGAGGACGGGCCGCCTCGGAGGGAGGACTGTGCCCTGGCCTCAGCCTGGAAAGCCTAGTGGGGCAGAGGGTCCCCTGAGGTCCAGGTCTGCCCCAAAGCACGAGGCCTCCAACAGCCCAGAGCACAGACGTGGCCTGGGAGCGTTCCCTGCGGGTGGCCCGGCACGAGGAGCGCAGCCGGAGAATGGGGACAGTGTGGGGCTCTCTCCCCTCCTGGGAGTGCAAGGGCCAGCCAGGGAGGACCTGAGGCTGTGCCGCCTCCGGCTGGGCCGACCACCTGGGTCCGGCCGTTCTCCTAAGTGTCCACGGAGCGGGAGCCGTGGTCTCTCCTTTGCAGAGGGTGGACGGCCCCTCAGCCTGTGCCTCGGGCCAGCTCCAGACCAGGTGTGTGCGCCGGACACCCATCCAAGGCCGGGATTGCTCGGCGCTGCCCGCCTGGCGTGGGGACCACAGGCAGCGTGATGTTGGAGCTGCGTGTCCCTGCTGGACGGGAGCAGAGTGAAGGCTTGTGGGTAGTTTCCACCCACTTTGAACCGAGGGACGAGCGTCATCTGCGGAGTGAGACGTCGGCTGGTGTAGTCACTGTGTGACCCTCCCTCATGCCTGGCCTCAGGCTCTCTCGTACAGACAGTGCGACGTCCCGCTTTGTCCGTCCTCCTGCTCTCCCTCGGCCGTGGCGAGGGTTGGTGGTCGTGCGCGGCATGTGTGCTGTGCTCTGCAAACAAGCCTGCGTCTCGCTCTTGCCCTGCGACCCCATCTTCCTCTCCTCAGTAAACCTCATTTTTGTGCCTGTCTTGAAAGAAAAAGCGCGATTTGGTGGCGACAAACCATGCAAAAATATCAAGTCGAGTATCAGTGTCTCTAAATGTTATCCAAATTTCACCGAACCGTTCCTCCTCCTGCTTTAACTAAACCTCCTCTCATCTCGCGTCTGTTTACACGACGCGCTGAAGACGGTGCCACCCCATCTGCGTTTCTCACGCTCTGGAGCGACAGATCGTGTTGTCCGACTGAGGTGGTTTTCTTCTGAAATTGCATTTCCCCCGCTCTGCGTGACGGCACTGTCTCATCGATACGCGGTCAGCTCTGCAGCTGCAGCCGCGATGCCCAGGCGCCCACGGCCCTGTCGGGCTTGGGGCCACGAGGGGGCTGCTCGGTGGGAGCCCGGCCACCCCCACCCTGCAGCCCTGCCCGGCCCCCGCGGCCTGGCCAGAAACTTTATTTTTAGAGCCCCAGGAATGTTGTGCTTGGAAGTTCCCTGTCTCCCTTTCCTGGGTTAAGGGATGAGGAAGTCAGTGGACGAGCTTTTGTGTGACTAGGGTTTCCCTAAGAGGCAGCCCCCGCACCCCCCAGCCCTGCCACCCTGGGACGAGGCCAGGCGCGAGCTCGGCCCCACCAGGGCAGCCCGGGGAGAGAGCTCTGGGCGAGAATGACGCTGTGGGGTCGGCAGGAGGCCCCGGCTGACAGCGGGAGATCGGCAACCGGATCTGGTCCCAGGAGGTGTTTGCAGCCTCAACCTGTGAGGCCAGGAAGTGGCTGCTCCTTCTGCCTCGTGGTTGCGTCGCAGCTTGGCAGGGCTCTTTCTAACGGGACGCGAAGGCGTGAGTCAGGGCTGAGAGAACACGACTCGGGCTGGCGCAGTGCCCCGTGCTCCAGGCACAAGGGGCAAGCGCTCACGCCCTTGCGCCCAGGGGACGGTTCACCTTCTGCCAACAGTGGGTCTCACTTGGCTGCTGGTGCCTCCAGCCCACCCAACTCCGGGACAGGCCCCGGTGCCGCCACAGAGGCAGGTCGCAAGGGCAAGGCCCCGTGGGGAACCAGGTGACAGCACTGGGGACAAAACGACCCCTCAGTCAAAACCAACATCAGGACTGTGCAGCGAGCTGGGGGCGTGCAGGCACCCCAGGCGGTAAGTCCCGCCAAGTCCCGGAGTCCGCAGCTGGAAGGGGCGTGGAGAACGTGGATCCAGGCCTCACCCACGCGGAAGCTGGCTCCTGCGCGGCCACCCACATGCGCCGCCGTGGTCCTGACACCCGCAGCTCGAGGCTGGCCGTCCAGCGCTCTGGAGCACCAGGGCTTCGAGGGGCCTCTCTCCCGCCGTGACTGCGGGAGCTTCCAGACTCCTGAGGCCCCCAGACCCCCTGCTGGGAGCCACGCACAAAGTGAGACCGTCCCATCCACGGCCACACAGCCTTGACCTTGTCACTTAACACCTCTCAGCTCAGTCTCCTCAGCTGTAGAGCAGGGCATGTGGCTGCCCGGGCATTGCTGTCAGAATCAGACCTGCGGTCTCGGGTGCCGCACTCAGGGCCGGACCTGCACTGAGAGCTCCCCACGGCCGTCAGCCAGCGAAGTGGGATTTGTGGTTGATGCACAAATTTGGTGAAAGTGTCACAGACCACAGAAGCGGAACCAGGTCCCAGGTACGGACTCCCAGTCTGCTTCCAGCTTGAGGCCTCTCAAGGGGCTGGGATCACCCGGACCATGTCCGAGTGTGCGTGTGTGTTCACAGTGAATGTGTACAAGTGCGTGAGTGTGTGTGCGCATGTGTTCTCATGTGTGCACGCACATATGTGCATGTGTGTCCACTGTGTGTGCATTTGCACGTGCGTATATTTGGGTGTTTGTGTGCATGTGTTCTCATGTGTGCATGCATGTGTGTATGTGCATTTGTATGTGTATGTGCATGAGTACATGTGTGCATGAGTATATTTGGTGTGTGTGCACACGTGTTCTCACGTGTGCATGCATGTGTGTGTATGTCCACAGTGTGTGCATTTGTGTGTGCATGTGCATGAGTGCATGTGTGCATGAGTATATTTGGGGAGTGTGTGTGCACATGTGTTCTCGTGTGTGCATGCACGTGTGTGTGTCCACAGTGAGCGTGTGCATTTGTGTGTGCATGTGCATGAGTGCATGTGTGCATGAGTATATTTGGGGCGTGTGTGTGCATGTGTTCTCGTGTGTGCATGCACGTGTGTGTGTGTCTACAGTGAGCGTGTGCATTTGTGTCTGCATGTGCATGAGTGCATGTGTGCATGAGTATATTTGGGGTGTGTGTGTGCATGTGCTCTCGTGTGTGCATGCACGTGTGTTGAGTGTCCACAGTGAGCGTGTGCATTTGTGTTTGCATGTGCATGAGTGCATGTGTGCATGAGTATATTTGGGGAGTGTGTGTGCATGTGTTCTCGTGTGTGCACGCACGTGTGTGTGTGTCCACAGTGAGCGTGTGCATTTGTGTCTGCATGTGCATGAGTGCATGTGTGCATGAGTATATTTGGGGAGTGTGTGTGCATGTGCTCTCGTGTGTGCATGCACGTGTGTGAGTGTGTGTGCGTCTCTCGCTGCCCACTCAGGCCTTCCTCAGGGGAGCGCCCAGGCAGCTGCAGCACGAGCTTCATCCTGTCAGAGCTGACCCTGTCCCTGTTTTTGGAAGAGGAGCTGCAGCTGGACAAGCGAAGAGCCCGGGCCACACCACGAGGAATGATGGGGCAGCAGCAGAGTCCACGTGTGACTGGAAACCACCCCTACCACACGGGTGTGGTTTTGCGACTGTGAGTTGCTTGCAAGGGTGGCGCACGCACACACACCCTTACTGTCTCAGGTTTCCAAGCAGGAAAGTAAACGCCAGATGCAGTGAGATGCGGCCGGGTGCTGAGTGTGTGCATGAAGACAGCTCCGTGCTGACAAGGGCCACGCGGGGAGTTTGCAAGAGCCACTTCCTCCCGCCTCGGGGTCCGCAAGGCGGGTACACGTAGCACTGGGAGGGTGGTGGGCAGTGCCGGGGTCCCCATCCTGTAAGAGCTGCCCACAGCCGTTGTTTGGCAAAGCGGCAGGGTGCGTCCTGTCTCTGCCCACCCTCACCGAGCAGTTGGCCGTGAACTTGGGAGATGCATATTCCTCTCTGGAACGTCAGGAACTGACGCCGGAGTTTACAGCGAGTGGGATTAGTGAACGACTGTGTCATAAACACAGGATGTAGGTGGTTTTCCCAGCGCCTGCGGCAGCCCTGTGTGGCCAGACCGCGCTGCTGGAGCCCAGCCAGGTTGCCCGGCAGGCTGGGTGTGGTGTGCACACGTGTTTGAGTGTGCACGTGTGTGCGTGCGCGTTGTGCGTCTCTGTGCGTGCACGTGTGAGCTGTTTGCCGGGCTCAGCTGCGGCTGCCCGGGCGTGGGTCGGGGTGGAGACAGCTGGCGCAGCGGAGGCCACGAGCTTGAGCATGGCCGTGCCTCCCCTGCAGCCGCCGTCCTGACACTCTCGCCCGTCCCCTGTGAGGGGGGTCTCGCCCAGTCGCTGCGACTGAGGGGTCCACAGAGGTTCCCCGGCCCCTCGGGGAGCAGCAGAGCTGAGAGCCGGAGCCAGAGGGCAGGGACTTTGTCTGTGGGGGTGGTGTTGGGACAAGGGCATCTTGACCCTGTTCGGCCGGCAGTGCCAGTGCGTGCGGAACACAGGCTCCCGGTTCTCCCTGGTGACGCTGACCCGGCCTCACACCGAGTCATTCTGTGCAGACGGCCCAGGGCGGGACATTGGGGGGGGGTCAGTCCTAGAAACTCATTTGTTTTGTTTTCTGGTTTAGAAATCCTCCCTTGCAACCTTTCAGGTGAATTCTGAACTCCTGGAAGTGGGGATAGGTTTTCTGTTGCTGCTATAGGAAACTATCATGCACTTAGTGTCTTGAAGCAACACGAATTCATTATCCCACAGTTCTGTAGGTCAGAAGTCTACCTGAGTACCGTGGGCTGAAGATCCAGGTGTCAGCAGGGCTGGTTCCTCCTGCAGGCTCTGGGGAGGGTTCCCACCCGTCTCCACGCCTCTCCCCGTTTCTAGAGGACACTGCGCTCTGGGGCTCACGGCCCTTCCTCCCTCTACAGAGCCCACGATGGCGGCTCAGTCCTCCCTGGGTAGGTTTCCCTGGTTTTGTCTTCTCACTTCCTCTTCCGCTCAGAAAGACCCTGTAAGTACACAGGGTGCCGGGACAGTCTCCTCTTCCCGGGTTGGATACTTTGCAACCTTAACTTTCTCTGGAACCTAAATTCCCTTTTTCCACATCACAAAACACATTCATGAGTTCTGGAGGGTTCGGACTGAACACCTCTGCGGGCGCCATTCTGCCCACCACGGTGTGGGACGACAGCCCGAGATGCTGGAGTGCTGAAACAAACGTGTGAGCGGCACATCCACCCATGGAGGCCAAGGTGCACGTGTGTGTAGATGTATAGGTCTCTGTGTGCAGCCAGGGTCACTCTGGGATTGGTGAGGGGGCAGGACTATGTCTCTGGGAAAGTCCCATTGTGAACTGTGTGCCGAGTGTGGCCCCGTCTCAGGGAAACAGGGTACTTTTTTGTGTGTGTGTGCATGCACATGGGTGCACGTATGCGGGACATGTGCATTGTGTGTAACATATGTGTCCATGCGCGTTTGCCTGCATGTGCGGATGTGTACGAAGGTGTGTGCGCGTGTGTTGCATGTGCATTTGCACATGTGTGCATGTGTGTGCCCGTGTGCAAACATTCATGTGTCTGTGTGCATGTGCCTGCGTTTGTGCATGCGTGTGTGTGAGCAAAGTCATCCAGGATGGATCGAGTAGCATGCCACAGTTGGACTCCTGCTGCCCCAGGCGCGGCACCTGGGGAGTTATGCCCACTTTAGCAAGACCCTCAGGCTTGGCTGAGCAGGGCTCCTGGCCCCCGGTGCCACGGGCGGGCCTCAGTCTCCCACACAGCGTCTCCCCCATTTGGGAGGGCTTCAGTCCTTCCTTAGCATCCGCTCCCCACCCCTCCTTTCTCCACCCGTCTACAGTGGCTTCGACCTGAAGGAATGTGGTTATAAGAGTGAAAATATGTAACATGAGAAGGTGTCTAAGGCCACCCTTTTGGTGCAGAGCAGATTTAGGCTTCTGACAGCTGGTGCCGGAGCGTTTGCGAGTTCACGTTCCGAGGCTCGGGGAGGCCGTGCAAGTGGATATCCAGGCAGCAGAGTCAATTAGTGGTCTCGAAGCAGCACTGAGTCATTTTTGTGCTGAGCCATCTTTTTGTCCCTGGGAGAGGTGCATTTTCTGGCCTACCGAGCTGGAGACACACGCATGAGTGCAGCTGTGACTGTGAGGCTCGGGGAAGAGACATCGAGGTCAGAATTTGCAAAAACGTAATTTAGCTGTTGGGCCAGAATTAGCACAGAAAGAGGCGATTGAAGAGGGTTAACAGTCACCACCAATTTGGGGAGATCATGCGGCCTTTGGGGGACGTGGCCCGCGCCACGCCCGAGCTCTCCGCGTTCTACGGCGCAGGGCAGGGGCATCTTCGAAGGGTCACCGTGGGGATTGTGTGGAGCACATCGTGTGCTTAGGGTGCTTAGTACGGTGTCTGATCCATGAATTCCTCGGACTCTAACGTCGTCATTGCCCGCGGGCGCCATGGTGCTGGGTGCTGTCACCGGGAGCTTTCAGGGACCTCGTGCCCAGGACGGCGTTCAGCCTGGCCACGCCCAAGCCTGTGGGAGAAGGTCAAACACCCACTTTCCAGAGCTCCTGGGGTGCCCAGACTGAAGCCGGGTGACAATCCGTCCCGTGGCCTTGGTTCCTCCGGCAGGAGCGTCAAGGGGATGGGGCCACGGGAGGGGACGAACCCCCTCTGGGACGAGGGCTTCAGCACTGCACTCGCCAGTCATCCTGTCCCCAGCAGCTTTCCAAAGTCCACGCTCTGCTCACGCCATGGGGTTTGGGGCACTCACCTCCTGTGTCCCCCTCACTGTCTCTGTTCCTCTCAGAGCTGCGCACTGGGCGGGCCCCCGCTTCCTGAGCCCACATGCCGGTAGGTGCAGCTCTCTGCATGCAGACGGCACTCAGTAAAAGCTTCTTAATCGAGTTGCTCTTCTTGCCAAACTGGCACATCTTCCTTTTCGTTCCAAATACCGTGGTGCACAGCGAGCGTGGGGACGGGAGAGCTCCGGGACGGTGGGGACTTGCCCACCCTGGGACAGGTTGTGACTGGGGTCCCTTTGCTCTCTGTGTTAGAAGTGGAGATGCAATGTCCGCCATCCTCCCGCCAGCGCTGCGGGGGTTGCGGCAGGTCGCACAAAGGAGGGCAGGTTCCCCAGGAAGACTTTCTGTGCATTCGAAGGCTGGAAGCAGCGTTTGGTGCGAAATGTTTTCCGCCTAACTCCAGCGCGGCCTGGCAGAGTCTTGTTTTGTGGATTAGTTTTTGAGAACTTACTTCTGCTTCCGCGGCCCCATGCGGGCGAGGTCGCACACTGTGCGTGTCTGGACGCCTCTCCCCTCACCTCCCAGCCGCGCAAAGGCCGGTTGACGCTGACCGGACCCCAGTATGACTGTGACCCCGGCGCACGGCGCCCCGTAATCTGTCAATTCGGGGAACTAATCTGTGGAAGAATGAGCTGAGCAGGGTCAGGTGCTGGGGCGCAGACCGCTGACAGGTGGGTGCTCCGTGGGGGGCTAATGAAGACCTGTGGCCCAGAGACGCGCAGACAGGCGGGCTCTGGCCCTGTCCAGGGCGGGGCTACCTGAGCGTCCCCAGCCTGACCTGCAGAGGTCGGGGCGTGCAGGGAAAGAGCTGCCTTTCCTTCCGTGACTTTGCACGTTCACCGTGAGGCGAACTTTGAAGTCTCGCCAGGTCGGGCAAACACAGCGCCGGTCCCGGCACCTGCCTGAGGGCTGCCTGCCTCAGCCACTCTGTTCCGCCTCCCGGCCTGTTGCTGGAAGGTTCTCCAACACAAGGTCCCGGGGGCTCAGTTCTGCTGCCAGGAAATCCCTGTCAAATGCCAATGTCGTTACTGGGGGAGGGACCACTGAACCTGCTCCCAGCCAACACTGTTGCAGGAAAAGGGCTCCAAGCTCCACGGAGGCAGGAATGGGCAGAGCGGTCTACACGGCCTGCCCAGCGAGGCAGCAGCTGGTGCCAACACAGCCCTGTTCCCAGGACACAGGGACACAGGAGTTGCATGGAGACACCTGTGGCTGCAGTGATTGCGCAGGGGTTGGGGGCAGGTGGCAGCACGTGAGACGGGATTGGCAAAAATTGTGCTACTGGAGGGGAGGCCCAGACCGGGGTCGGTGAGGACACTGTGGATTTGGGACCACAGCCCAGGGTTGGTGTGGATGGTGGGGGGTACCTGGTATCTTTGTGTCTAGATTCTCATGTACTTTCTGCCATTAACTGACCACACCTGTGCTTGTATTGAGAGAGAGAACTGGAAATAAATGCCTCCCCGTAAAAATAAACTGTGATCCTTTTGAAAACGCACCTTTGGTGAGTTTGTTATGCAGAATCGTGTTCCTGGATGGAGGCTGTGGCTGGGGACCCCATCACACCCTGGTCACACTGGAAAGACCCTATTTCCAAATGGCACTTCTGCAGCTGCCGGGGCTTAGACATCCTCTTTTTGGGGCCACCATTCAACTCATGACACCCCCTAGAGCCTCTGGATCGGACCCTGCCCTGACCCAGCTCCACCTGCAGTTGTGTGGGCAGTTGTTGTGGTGGCCCAGGGACAGGGGCGAGTGTGCCGGCACCGCTCAGCGCCCAGCCCCTTCCTGGGAGCCAGGCCTGCGCCGGCCTCGTGGGTTTTCTCTCTGTGGTGCCAGGAAGGACAGGAAGGGAACTGGTCTGGTGCACACACGCTGCCCCCCTCCGGGTCACCTGTGCTCTTGTTGCTGGGCGAGCCCCATCCGGGGGCCTCTTCCGTGAGCAAGTGTCTTGCTGCCCTCGGGGACTCTGGGCCCGTGTGGAGGCAGCATCGGCTCCCGTGGCCTTGAGGGGAGCGAGGGACTCGGGATGTCTGGAAGCTGGGGTCTGCGCAGCTGTGACCGCGGCCTACTGGCGGGACGCTCAAGTGCACACGGGAGAGCTGAAGGCCCCGGTGCGCGGCTCTGGGGCGGGCTAGTGGCAGTGTCGGGGAGCCTGCTGTTCCCAGGGAGGCCACGTGTCCTCCCCACTCCTGGCTGATGGGGCCTGGAAAACAGGCCATGCAGGCCCGATAATCAGTCATCCCGCTAATCAATTAGGGGCACGGCTAATGAAGGCGGTGGCGTGCACATGGCCGCAGGCTGGACGCTGGCCCCGTAATTGCCAGCAGGTGAAGGAGCCTGGTGGGCGCAGCCGGCACATCCCCCATCCCTGGGGGAGGAGAGCACTGCAGACCTGGGTTTGCAGGATGCCCGCCCTGGCCGCCCTGCCCGCATGGCCCGCTGCAGCCTGCTGCAAGCTTCTTCTCCAGGTCACTCCATCTGCGAAGGCTTCCTGGGCTTCCACCCGGTAGAGCACTGGGAAAGGGTTCGTTTTAGGGAATCGCTCATGTTCTCATTGCTGCTAAGACCTGGAGAGTGAGCTGAGTTTGATTTTGGAAACGGCCCCTGCGTGGTGGTCAAAGGTTATTCTCTTGACATCGGCCTGCAGGCGCTGAGACACAAGGACCGGAAAGGACAGGGGACTGTGGCTCCCTCTCGGGGCAGTCACGTCTGTGCAGAAGTTCTTCCTGAGACCCGAATGATGCACGTGCGTTCAGATGCTTTGCGAACCCTACATCTGGCACGGAGAACGGTCCCTGTGACTGGCAATGCGTCTTGTCCACACTTGATGCAACGTGGACGCACTTTGGGCTTTCCAGGAAGAGCACCACTCCCCGCAGACTGGGTGCTGTCTCCCTCCCATGCTCAGCGCAGTGCACCTCCTTGTGTTCAGGCCTCTGCGCCGCGCTGGGGCTCACGCTGATTCCCAGAGCTTTCCCACTCTCCGGGGCTCTGGGCAGAGTCCACATCGGTTGCCTCCACTTTTCCAACCACCGGAGGTGGCCACGTTCCTGGTCCTCAGAGTGACATGCGGCACCTCCTGTCGATGCTTCTCCCAACTCCGCCTCCCTCTGCCCTGGAAGGCCTGTGGTCACGCCGGGCCCGTAGGGCGCTGTCCCAGAGCACATGACCCAAAGCTGAGTGGGATTTTTCTCAGCCGCCCTCCGGCTGGTCTGTGTGGGATGTCTGCTCCCTGTCGCTCACACGCAGGTTAGGGCCAGCAGGGCTAGGCTTGGGGGCCATCCCTGCCTGCGAGGACACAGACACCGAGGGGGTGGTGGCAGCCCTGCAGGGCTCATGCTCACCTGCTGCTCCCTGAGCCTGTCCCGAGGGCCCAGGGTGGGGGGTGGAGAGGGCTGGGGAGGGCGTGTCTTACCTCAACGCTGCAGTCAGGGGCCACTGAGGGGGCTCTAGCATGGAGAGGTCGTCCGCATCAGGGTGTGATGGGGCTCCTGTGGCTGGTGACAGAGCTCCGGGCTCACCCAATGCCCGAGATCTCAGTGGGTCACCGGGAGGGTCTCACCGTGGGGGCTCTGGGTGGTGAAGGATGAGGGGTCCCGACCCCGAGGCCTGGGCCCTGGAAGCCGCTCCTGCTGCTGGGGCTGCCCCCAGGCAGGGGCTGAAAGACGCCTCCCCCCCCACCCAGAGGGAGGAGCGGCTGTGTGTCCCGCCCAGTGGCCCTGGTCTGCACGGGGTGTCTGGGGAGAGCACGTGAGGGGCGTAAGACAGGCCTGGAGTCCAGCTGAGCCCGGCCAGGTCCCGGCAGGAACAGCGGGGCTGTGGCCACCTGGGGCCTCGTAAGCAGAGCCCACGGGGCTGGGGCAACAAACTGCCAGGACCCCCTGCCCCACCCCAGCCATGGACGCCCTGTGTCCACGTGGGGGGAGGGTCTGGCCCCGTGCTGGCATCCTGGGCCCCCCACCTGCCCACGGCGCCCTCTAAACTCGACCCCACATGCAACACGGGGACACCGGGCTCTCCCCACAGGTATCAGACGCACTTTTCGACGCTTCTACGTGCAGAGTGTGCGTCTCACCTCCTTCGGGCGCTGGAGCCGCTCCAGAGGCCGGTCTTGGCAGGGGCGGTGCCCCAGGACCCCACCAGGGCAGGCTTAGAGCCTCCCAGGGGGCCTGTGGCCGCCATGACCAGCACTGCCCAGGCCGTGTCTTACAGCCTGGTCCCCTCGGGACACAGTGACAGTCGGGGGGTCTTGCCTCTGACAGGCCTCCCTGCTACTCCGCTCCCCAACCCCGCTCTTTGGGGGTCACTTCACGGTGGGGGCAGCAGGACACAGTGAGCACAGGTCACCTCGGGGCCCTCTCTGGACTGCTCTGTGAAGCGCGGGGGCCAGGCCGGTGGGAGCAGCCGGTCCCAGGGAGAGAAACACCCACAGTCGGGGACCAGCCCTCGCTGACACAGACTTGGGCCTGGCACAGTCTTGCAAGGTCTGTGCGCGCTGAGGAAGGCTCTAGAAGGTCGGGAGGGCCCTGCTGCTTGTGGCCAGAGCTCCACCTGCCTCTTTGCTGGAAGCTTCCTGAACGCTGCTTCCTCTTTGCAGAGGCCAGAGAGTGGCCCCACCATGCCGGGCGCGGGAGCTGGCGGCCTGGCTGGCACGGGGCCCGCTGCTCTGGCATCAGGCACTGGCAGCTGGCCCTGGGCGGTGGAGGCTCAGAGCTGCCCCGTGGCGGGACTGTTCCCTCTGCCACCGGCCTCTGTCCCCACCCAGCTGTCTCGGCACCGTCATCGCCCTGGAGAGTGACACATCTGGGCCGTGTGGTGAAGGAGGTCGCCTGGTCAGGGCTCTCCCTCCCTCTCCTTGGACCCACCAGCTCCAGCCACGGGGGTGGGGACCTTGCCTGTGTCTGCTCACAGCTCCCGTCCTGCGCTGCACAGGCTGCGGGGCCTGAGGTGGCTCTCTACACGTAGTCTGTCCTGACTTTGTCTCATCAGACCACACACGCGGCCCAGCGAGTCATCCCACACGACCGGCGTCGCCGACTGTCTCAGCCAGCGTCCTCTGCGCCCAGCGTACAGCGTGTGGGCCACACACCAGCAGCAGCTATGCCCAGAGCCGGTGGGAAAGGCAGGACCCCAGCGTGGCCCAGCCTGCGAGTGGGAGTCCCCAGGCCGGAGGAGCTCTGTGCTGCGTCAGAAGTGCCGTCCTCCGTGTGCCTGCCGGGCAGAGGGGCTCTGCCTGCTCCCTGCAGTGGCAGCCCCCGGAGCAGGGCGCACAGCCACAGCAGCGGGTTCAAGTGCACCAACAGGGACGTTCACGATGCGGAGGCCAGAGAGCCGTGCGGAGGCCTGGACACCGCCCTCCGTGCAGTGCTGATTCCAAGGGCGAAGGTCAGGCCACACCCGGCCTGGAATCCGGCCCTGGAGCTCGGAGAAAGCACAAGTCTCTTCCCATCGTTGAGGGTGTGAGCTCCACCCCGACTGGACCCTTGTGCAGGACCTCGTCCAGCGCTGGACCTTCCCACTCCTTCCAGTCCCGGCTCTGCCTTGGGCGATGGCCAGTGAATAAGGGGTCTGTCCCTGTTAAATTACCGCCTCATTCAAGTCCCTTTTCGGAACAAGCTTTTGTGTTCGATTCTCCAGAGTTTGTTGGACACATTCGCTGCATGGTGTCACCCGTGCCCAGGGCCGTGGGTGACAAATGCCAGGTAGCACTGGGACGATTAATCCCCCTGAAGAGAGGGCTGGGAGACAGAGGCCACGTCAGGGCACCTGCTCGGCTCGCAGCCTCTACTGGAGGTGACGCTCTCATGCCCTGCCCTCGGGACCTGCTCTGAGACGCTGGGAAGCCGCAGCTCATGAAAACACACCGCCAGGCGCAGGCCCTTCCTGTGTCCTAAAAATACCGCCGATTCCTGCAGGAGCTATTTTGGGACAAGGCAGCCAAGTGCTTCCTCGAGATGAAACGCTCCAGCACCATAGACAGGATCTCGGCGCCCGATGGACACAGCTGGGGATGCCAGCCGAGCCCTGCACACCCCAGGAGCTGCACTGGGGGTGCCGGTTCAGGGGTGTTGGTGTTTTATTTTCGCAGTTTCACTTTGCTTTTAAATTCCAAATAACTCGGCAAAGGTGGGGCCTGAAGAAATGTGCAGAGAATAAGCCCCGCCCCTGGGGGGTCCTGGGGCTTGGACGGGTGGGGTGGGAGGGACCTCTGGGGAGCGAGTGGCAGCCCCCCGCCCTGCTCCTGAGCTTCCCCGGGAGGGGCTCAGCTGGCCCTGCAAGGGTCACCTGTCCCCTCTCCGGAAGCTCACGCTGGATGGTGCCCCTGGGCTTTGGGACTCTGAGGGGCCCGACTGCACCCTAAGACACAAAGGTGCAACAGTGGCCGTGGCCCCCCCAGCAGTACCAGAGTCCTGACGAGAGTTGCGGAGCCCCAGGAGGCACAGACTCCTCCCGCCCACTCAGGCCCTGTCCGTGGGAAAACCTGTTTCATCTTCATGCGTGTGTGTCGCCCTCAGCAGAGTCAGAGCCGTGGCCCTGACCCCGAATTCCCCGGACGCGAGAGCCAGCCGGGTGCTCCACGCTCCTCCCTCCCAAGCAGGGCCCACTGTCCCTGTCCAGGCGCGGCTGGACCCAGCCTGCCTCTGGCTGTGCTCACGGACGTCACCTCCTGACCTCCTGCTATCTGTGGCCCTCTCTTCTCAGAGTGTGGACGTGCTGTCAGCTCAGCGCTGTGTGGCCTCACACTGCTGTGGCTTTCCGCATTGTAGACAGTGGTGCCTGCTCTGTTCTGTGTTCAGAGCTCAAGTCCTGGCGTGCATCCACCTCCATGGTGTGTGCGCCAAGCCTGAAGTAATGACTTTCTCAAAGACCCTGAGCCAAAGGTGATGGAGACCACTCACCCCCAGCCAGTGTAGACAGAGACCTACTCACCTCCAGCCAGTGTAGATGGAGACCACTCACCCCCAGCCAGTGTAGATGGAGACCACTCACCTCCAGCCAGTGTAGATGGAGACCACTCACCTTGAAGCAGTGTAGACTGAAACTCACTCACCTTGGGCCAGCAGCTTCCAGAGGAGGAATCCCCTTTGCAGGCCTCTGGCCACTCCTGTGGGCCAGAACGTCAGGATAAGAGGGAGTTGGGGCGGCTGTGCTGTGAGAGGTAAACTCTGCCGTTAATACACTGTGGTGCATCTGGGGCTGCCTCTGGCCAGTCACTGGGGACTCTAGAATGTCCCCGGACACGCTCGCTATGACCCCGGCATGCAGTGAAGCCAGAGTGTGCCTGCCAGTGACAGGTGGGGCTGGGGACCCGGGGCCAAGCCCAGCACAGGCGGGGACTGCTGGGAGAGCAGCTCAGGCAGAAGTTCGTCCATGTGAGGTCTGGAGGCTGGAGCTCCAGATGGAGCGGTGTGTCTGGTGAGGAGGTGGAGCCCGCTTGTGCGTCATGGCGTGGAAGGCACACGCGCCGCGAGAGTGCGCATGCGTGAGAGAGTGAAGGCCGCCGAGTTCATCCTTCTTATCAGTCACTCACCTGCAGCCCTGCCCCCACTCCTGTGACGACGGCGTGAACCCACTCGGGAGGACGGAGCTGTCCCGACGGTTGCCTCTGCATGGTCCCTGCTCTCCACGTGGTCAGGCTGGGAGACAGTTTCCAGCAGGTGACCTTTGGGGACACTTTCAAACCACAGCCTTGCCTGGAATCACCCCAAACACAGGACGGGGAGCACATGGGGTCCCGGGGTTGGGGGTGCTGAACCCTCCTCCGTGGGACGCTGTGTGTGTGACAGCGACATGCTCTGTCCTTGCCATCATCGTGGAGTTCTGTTGCCACAGTTTGAACTTTCTGCCAAGCGGAGCTCCCACAGGTAGAAGCGAGATGGTGGAAGAGGCCCCCTGACTGCAGACGGGGCCCCGCCCGAGTCCCTGCAGGGCTCCGACCCAGCACCAGCCGGAGACGGAGACTCGGGGACACGTGCTTCACATTTGACGACATGCCTTTTCCGATACAGCACCAGTTGTGAAATTAGTAGAAGCCTGGAGATTTTTTAAAAAGAAGAAAAATGTTTCCATTTTTTTTAAAGAAAAATCGTAAGCACATAACTTCCCCTGAGGCAAAGCAGCTTCCCGCTCAAGGCAGGAGCAGTGGATGTTCTGTCCATTAGCCAGGATAATGGATGTTCTGTCTTCCAGCCTCCCTTTGGGGACGGATCGCCAAATTCCTGCCCGAATGGTTAAAATGTGCAAAAGATCGTGGGGAGCAAGGAGGAAAACAAGGACGGTCAGTGCCGACCCCTGAGGGCACTGCCCAGAGTGGAGGAGGCCGTGGCCCCAGGCCCATCCTGGGGAGAAGCGAGATATTTGGAGATGTGGGGGGCGGGGAGGGAGGCAGTTGATCGGGGACACTTTCTCGGCTGGGGTGTTCTCTGTGGCTTTCGTCTCTGGGGCAGAGACCGGGAGGTCTCGAGCACTTCCCCTCCTCCCGAGCCATCCTGGGTGGTGGAGGGGCTGGAAGACCCCACGCGTGCAAACCCCACTCCTCCCTGTGACCGCACCTGCCCTCCACGGAGCAGACACAAAAGTCACTCTTTCTCCCTGCTCAGCAAGGTGAGTCAGGCTGCGATCTTTGTCTATAGGTGAGAAACAAGGACCTTTGTTCCTGCGACCTGAATTACTGAGGCGGAAACTTTTGTGGAGGATGAGACTGCCCCGTGAGTTGTTCATTGCACACGCAGACACAGCCTCCCGCCCGCATGCAGGACAGGGTCTCAGACTCGCAGGGAAGGCTCACGGTGGCTCAGCCCAGCATGAAGGACGTGCCGGCCCTGGGCGATGAGCCCTTCCCTGCAATGGGGCCGCGCGAGCTGGCACCCACTTCCCATCAGTCTTTGAACCTGTTCTCCCGTGGCCACCCTCCCCAACCTCCCCTGACCTCTGCCTGCTGGTCACAGACGCAGCCAAGGACGGTGGATGCTGGGCCCTGGAGAGTCCTCTGCGTGACGGTTGCCCAGCAGATACACTCTCTGTCCCCACAGGCCAGAGAACAGAGGGCGGCTGTGGACGCCCGCTCTGCCCGTCTGCACGGGGACACTGGGCTCTCTCCCACCCGTCCAGCCCAGACTTTCTATGGGGCGTGTGTGGCCAAGCTCAGGGGCACCTGGCGCTTCCCCCCAGCCCAGGACTCACAGTGCCAACCACTGCCCCTCCCCGACCTTGTTTTCCACCTTAATTGAGATACGCTCTACAGGCAGCGCCGTGTGCTCAGCGTGAGGACTTCCAGCCAGCTGGGGCAGGAGCCACCACCTCCTGGCCTCAAGGTCCTGTCCCCATGGCCCACTTCTGAACTGTGAGCAGAGGCACCTGCTGTAGGGAGCGTGTCGTCCCTGCCACCAGCGCACGCCCCCTCCCCGCCCACAGCTACTCGGTGGGATGGTCTTTAGGCCCCATTTCTGGTCTATTTTGCTGAGACAAACTTCAAACCACTTGGCCCAGAGAGCAGAGCAGGGACACCTGCGTGGAGAAGGGCTAGTCACAACGCACGTGACGCCTGTAGCCTCCTAACGCACCTGTCCCTGCCCTTACGCAGGGTGAGCCCACTGCTCCAGGAGCAGGAATTAAATCCTTGGGCAAAGCGTGTTACAGCTGCCAAGCCGGTGTTTTCTATCCACCTTTGCCATCAGCTCTGCTCCTCTAAGGCCAGGCAGGCGGTCAGAGCTGGGTCCCCTGCCATCTGGTGATGTCGTCCCTCCGGCTCACCGCGCCCAGGGACTGAGGCAACCCACCCGTGTGCGCAGGGCCCTGGCCCAAGGAGTCAGAAGCTGGGGATTGCTGAGTGGTCAAGGTGTAGCAGATTTCCATGGTGTTGCCATGAGCTGCAACACAGCAAACCCACCTGCGTACTCAGGCCAAGCCTCACTGATGAGGTCACTCCTGGAGGACTGGACGTGGGATGGCTCTTCAACCCAGCCGTCCCCAAACTGTTCCTGCCCCCAAACGCTTTGGTTCGGGGAGGGCTGAGGAGCTGGTTGCTGGGGTGTCCCTCTGTCCTCGGGAAGGAGCTGCACGGCCTGGCGGGACGGGGCTGGCTGAGCACGACCAAGGAAGTGGAGTGGAGCCTGGCTGCAGGTCCCCAACATATCACATCACCGAGGGTGCAGGTGGGGCTGCAGCCCCCCAGAACCACAGACAGCAACGTCTCGGCTCTGTGGCAGGCCTTGGACCTTCCCCATATATTGGGCTCCAGAGTATGATTTTGAATAAAGTCTCCATAACTGGAAAAACAAAAACCATCAACTAATTCAACTGCTTTAATTTGTGAAGGAGGACACGACCCAGAGAGCCTTGGTGAGCTCCCCAAAATCACGGGCTCGGTGTGAGGAATGCGGACCTTATATGGAATCCATAGAAGTTAACTCTTCCGCGTGGACCCCAGGGCCGGGTCCTCCCTGGGCCCATGCGTCTGTTTCCGGCACTCTCCAAGCACCAGAAGACACGGATTGTTTGAAGCTGCCTTGCTTGCCCCACGGGGGGAGGTGAGGGATGGATGCAGGGCTTGTTTTAAACAACACACACATCTTTCTGACCTCATGTTCCTTTTAAAAATGGGTCTGACGGAGGCCTGCGGCAGCTGGAGACATTGCTGTGGACACAGGACTCGTCCTGAGTGCCCACAGGGCTGGGTTTTTGTTTGTCTTTCTCCCGTGGGTCAGCGTGCCGCATCCGCCGAGATTCCACAAGACGACGCAGGGTGGCAGGCCCAGGGCTGCACTTCTGCTCACGGAGAGAAGCTGTCACGCAAGCAGGTGCAAGCGGGACTCGGCTTCACGCCACAGCTGCACCCGCTCCTGCGAGACGGAAAGGCAGGAGAGCGACGCTATGACACTATTTCGGGACCCGGCTGACACACTGCCTGCCTGAGATGCCTGTTCCGAGGGGCGGCTGCTGTCAACCTCAGTGAGACACGGATCCCCTTCTAATCGAGATAGTGGTCAGGGACATGCTGTCTGGCTGTAGGGAGTGTGGAAGCACATTTGGGGGAAGGAATTAAATGCTTGGCATGGAATCTTAAACCCAAAGAATGAGAAACTGACTTTCAGGCCATGCTCAAGAGAGGGCTAATTTGGTTGAAACTCCTAAGGACTCAGTGTTCACTTGGGGAGAAAATCTCCCTGCCCAGATTCCCAGAGTCCATGGGGACAAGTGCAGTTGTTCCGGGCCAGGGAGGTTGTGCGCCGTGGGGCAGAGCAGAGTTCTGGGAGGAGCACAGGCCCCAGCCTCAGCCCTGTCAGCCTCCGCAGAAGGCGGCAGCTCTGGCGGGATTGTCCGCCAGACACCACCAGGGCGCGAGGTGCATGTGTGGCCCCGTGACTGCAGGTCCCCTGGGCCTGCGTCTAAATGGGGTTAAAACCACCCTTAGCTCGGGCTCGGGCTCTCCACTCTCAGGACGTCTGGGACCTCCCAGCACGGCCACGGTGCCTCTGCCCCCAGATGAGAGAGTCACTGTAGATTTTTCTTCCTGTCCCCTAGAATAAGGGTGACAGACAGCCTTTATCACGTCAGCTCCAGATCATGCGGTCAGAGCTACCTGGGGCTGGGTTGCGAGGGACCTCGAGGGCCGTGCTTGGCGGTCAGGGTGTCTGCCGGGGTCGGGGGAGAGCAGGCAACGGCGCTTCTTTCCACCTTTTCTACGTTCTGTGGGCCAGACGTCGGCACGTTTTTATCTGTGTGGGGACAGGGAGGGCACGTTCTAGGAGCAGCACGGTCTCTGCTGCCGTAGCCGGAGGCAGGGCAGGCAACGTGGGAGAAAGCGTGACGTGTCACTGCTCTCTCCGTTGTCCTTGGCCCATGCGCTGTGGGCTGCCGACTTCTGCTATGGACTGTTGGGGTCTGTGAGCAAACTGAGCAATTTGCATAAAACTGACTGTCTCAGACAGAAGGACTTCCATGTATTCCAGAGGAAGTTTATTCATCTCAGACTTAGAGATCTAAATGTGGCAAATGGATTAGGCTGTGATTATTCACATGAAAAGGATTCTGCCTTTGCAAAAATATTTAGTGTAGCCTTTGTTAGTAAAAGAATTGTTCTCTTAATACAGCGAATGCCTGTTCCTGCTTCACAGAGGGCCCGAGAAGCAGGGAACCAAACCTGAGCCCTTGGGCTCTCACCATGGATGGACCAACCAGAAGTCAAGCAAGGGCAGCTTCAAGGCAAGCTGATGAGAAAATAATTTGATTCCAGCACCAGAACTCAATTTTCCAAACTGCATCTGGGGTCTGGCTCTGGGTCGCTGGTGTAATCGCAGCCGCCCGGACCAGCTAGATGCGGTTGGTTGTGACCTGCACAGGCACAGCGTAGTGGTTGGGCACTGAGAAACATGTCACTGCAGACAGACCAGCGGGGCCGGGACCCAGAATGTCACCAACTGGCAGTGAGGCTGGCTTTAATGGCCTCAGACTCACAGAGACGTGGGGTGGATGGAGATGCCCTCTAGTCCTCGCTCCAGAGCAGGAAAGGGGCTCCCACACTCACACCGGGTGGGGGCTTGTTTCCATTTTCCCCTTTTCTGTTCCCTGTCCCCCTACTGCCTGTGGGGGCTACCACGGTGTCAGTAGCAGGAGGAACCCACAGTGCTCTGAGGCGGGTCCTCCCTGGCTGGGGGTGCTGTCGGGGGAGGGCACAACAGAGCCAGGAGCTGACAGTCCAGCTTTCGTGAAGGGGGGCAGGGAACATACGGGGGGTACAGAGGGAGGAGATGAAAATCAGCCCCATCAGCAGTTTGTGAATTCACAGCACATGCGTGGATCTGACCCCAGACAGCAAGCTAGACATGGATGGAACTGGGAGACAAGATGCTGCCTGTGCCCGGATGGGCCGCTGGGCAGGGCACGCACAGGACAGGTCTGAGCACTGCAGACATGTGAAGCTAGACTGGCCTGGGAGCCACAGCCCACGGCAGGCACAGCCCACAGTAGGCACAGACCACACAGGCTCGAATCCAGCTCGGGGTGATCTGCTCGATCAGAAACATCATTCTCCAGAGGATTTAAACAGGATCCAACACCTTATGATAAAATATTCAAAATGTCTAGGATATAATAAAAATTGCTTGGCACATGAAGAACCAGGAAAATTGCAACTTTTGTGGGAAAAGACGATCTGCAGACCCCAGTTCTAGGGTGACGAAGACATTGGAACTGTCTGAGGAAGCTGAAGGCAGTTCCTGTGCAAAGTTCCAATAAGCGGGGTGAACACTCACAAATGGAAAGATTGGGAGTCTCAGCAAGAAGCAGAAGATATAAAGAAAAACCGCACAGAAACTTGAGAACTGAAAAATGCATGAACTGAGATTAAGGCAAACAGCCCCGGTGGGTGGAGTCGGCAGCAGAGACGACAGAGGGGGTCCGTGAACTTGCAGGTCGACCCGATTGTCCAGTCTTAGCAACAAGGAGGAGAAGATGCGCAAAACGCTGAGAGCCTCAGCCTGGGGGTGCCACAAAGGTCCACCGCGTCACGGGCGTCCAGGCAGGAGAGGAGGAAGACAAGGATCTGGAGCAATATTTCCTACTGCATTTCCTATTACCACAGACTTGTGACTTAAAACAGACCCACTAATTGCTTGTTTTCTGTGGCCAGAGGTCTGGGCTGGGCCTAGGAGCCTCTGCCCAGGGCCCCACGGCTATGGTCGAGCCCAGGCTGTGTCTTCATCTGAAGCTCGGGCTCTTCCTCCGAGAGCAGGTGTTGGTGGCGGAATTTAGGTCCGTGCAGCTGCAGGACTGGGCCCCTCCTTGCCGGCTATGAGCCAGGCTCTGCCCCTGTCCCTGGAGGTGCCTGCATGTCTCACTGTTTGCACGTCACCTCCAGTGTCAGCCGGGAGACTCTCCCTTGAGCTGAGTCTTGTCCGTGCCTCCTGGCTGCAGGGGAGCTCAGCTGCCCCCCTGGCTCCCTCGGTTGTCAGCCTCACTCAGAACAAGCTTCCTTCCCTGGAGCCCATTGGGTGGACGTTAATTACACTTCAAAGTCCCTGCCCAGCAGAGCCCAGAGCGATTCTGGTTGAGCAGCTGAAAGAAGGGTGTGTACCGCACACCGGGAGAAGGAAGTTAGGGGCCACATTAGATTCTGCTGGCCACGGAAATAGTGGCAGAAAACTACCCAGCTTTGGAAAGAGACATGAATCTACACATTCAAAAAGACAAGGTGAACCTCAAACAGGACAAACAAACAAAAAATCCATGCCAAGACACGTTATCGTTAAGTTTCCTAAAGCTAAAGATGAAGAAAAAATCTTGAAGGCAGCTAGAGAAAAACAACACTTGCTACAGTGGAAAAGCAGGTAGAATAACAGCGGATTTCTCGACAGACACAGGGAGGACGGAAGGAAGGAGCATAATATTTTTTCAAGTGTTAAAAGAAAAGGACTGTCGGCACAGAATTCTAGATTCAGTGAAAATACCATTTAGGAGTGAAGGCGGAATAAGGCATTTTCAGATGAAGAAAAACTAGGAGGATATTTGCCCCAGATCTGCTTTAAAAGAATTGCTGCAGAAGCACTTTAGGGAATGGTACCGGGAGGAAATTGGAACTGTAGTTATTAGGGAAGAGCAGCAGAAATGGCATAGATATGAGAAAACATAATTGACACTTTGCCTTCTCTGGAGTTCTTTATGTTTTATAAAAGCAAAAATTACAGCAATATTTCATGGGATTTTCAATGTACGTAGGTGTAATTCGACATAAAGACAGAGGGTCAAGGAATCCACGTGGTGGCAGGATCTGCACATTCCATCTGAGGTGGCAAAATGTTGATTCCAAATCAAATGTGAAAAGTTCTGTACATACATTATCATCTCTAGAGCAGCCACTAATAACAGTAACCAAAGAGATGTAAAAACACAGTAGATAAATTAAAAGGGAATTATAAAAAAATGTTCAAATAATCTACAAGAAGGCAGGAAAGAGGAAGTAGAAAGATAAAAAAATAGGGAACAGACAGAAAATGAATAATAAACTGACAGATTTAAATGCAAACATATTAATATTTATATTACATTAAATGTTAATGATATAAACACATTAATTCAAAGACACAGATTATTAGAGAGAAAAACATGACCCAACTATATGCTGTCTAAAGAAACATTCTTGAAATATAGTGATATAATTAGATTAAAATTAAAAGAATAGAAAAATATACACTGCAAACATTAATTAAAAGAAAGTTTGGTGGAAGGAATGGCTGTATTAAAATCAGATAAAGTAGACTTCATAGCAAAGAAATCTTCCAGGGATAAAGAAGAACATTACATAATAATAAAAGGTCAATTAACCAAGAAGACGTAACAATTCTGGCTGTGTTTGTACCTAACGACAGTCTCAAAATATAGGAAGGAAAATGGACAGAACTGAAGAGAGAAATACACAAATCCACAATTACATTCAGCACTCTCCTCCTAATAACTGACAGAACTAGTAGACAGAAAGAATACAGAGGAATTGAAAAACAACACCTACCACCAGATCTAATGAACATTTCTAGAGCATTCCACTGAGCAACAGAGCACGTATGATATTCAATACACATGGAACGGTAACCAAGATGGACCATACCCTGAATAAGAAACACGTCTTAAGACACTGGAAAGAGTTGAAATCCTACAAAGTATGTTCTCTGACCATAATGGTATTAAGCTAGATGTCAATAAAAGAGAGAGACATGAAAATTAACAAACACTTCAAAAATCAAACAAAACACTTCCAAATAATCCTTGGGTCAAAGAGAGAATCTCAAGAGAAATTAGAAAATATTAGAAAACTGTATGAAAATGGAAATACAATGTGTCAAGATTTGTGGGTTGCACCTAAAGCAGTGTTTAGAGTGAAAACTATAGCATTAAATGCTTATGTTGGACAATTAAAAAGGACTCAGAACAGTAAGTTTTAAGCCTCACAATTTCAAAAACAAGATGAAAATAAACCCAAAGAATTAATATAAGAGCAGAAATGAAATTGGAAACAGGAAAACATAGAAAAATTCATGAAACAAAAAAGTTGGTGCCTTGAAATGATTAACCGATCAAAGCTCTTGCAATACTGACCAGGAATAGAAGACAGAAAGGAGAAGACGTCAACGCCAATATCAGGAAGAAAATGGGGGCATCGTTAGGGAACTCGCAGACATTCAGAGGCCGTGAACACCAGACCCAGGCGATTTCACTGGCAAATTCTACCAACACTTTAAAGACGCAATAACATTATACACACTTTTTTCCAGAAAATGTAAGAGAAGAGAGAATTTCCCAACTTCTTTTGTGAGGCTGACATTTCCCTGACAACAAGAATAAGACAAAGACAGTATAAGAAAACTACATATGAATGTCTCTTATAAATATTCAAAAATCCTCAACAAAATATTAGCAAATTGAATCTAGCCACACACACACACACACACACACACCATGACCAGGTGGAATTGATTGGAATTTATTGCTGAAATGCAAGGCTGGTTCAATAGTTGAAAATCTATTGATATAATACATGGGTTAATAGTCTAAAGAATTATAATATTAATGGATATATTAAATTTTTTGACAACATTTAATATTCATTCATGATAAAAACTCTCAGTAAACCAGGAGTGGTAGGGAACTTCCACATCCTGAAAAGGAACATCCACAGAAGGAATATGGAAACCAAGTAGCTTACGTCATACTTACTGGTGAAAGATGAAGTTTCCCCCAGAGACTGGGAAGAAGGCAAGGGTATCAGCCCTTACTTCTCCTGCTCAACATTGTACAGGATGCTCCGGCCAGAGCAGTAAAAGTCATGTGGATTAAAAAAGAAGAAATAAAACAGTCCCTATTCATGGGCAAAATGATCCTTTACATAGTAAATCCTGCCAAATCCACAAGAAATCTCCTAGAAATAATATGTGAGTTTAGCAAGTTTGTAGGATTTAAAGTCAACATATAGAAATCCATCCTAATTCTGTATAATAGCAGTGAACAATTGGCAACTGAAATTAAAATAAAAATGACCCTCGTAATAGCATAAATGAGACACTCAGTTATAAATCTGTATGTATAGGGTCTGTATACTGAACACAAGGTGCTGATATAGTCAGATGACTTAATACATGAAGAGACATATCTCGTCCATCCACTGGAAAACTCAACATGATACACATGTCAATTCTCCCCAACTTAACCTATGTATTTAATGCAATTCTAATCATAATCCCAGACAGATTTGTTATATATACAGGGAAGCTGATTCGAAAATTTATATGGAACAACAAAAAACCAGATTTTTGAAAAGGGATGAAGTTGAAGCAATCACTCCCTTTAGGATGGCGTGGTGTTGGCGGAGAGACCCATAGGCAATGGCGCGGAAGAGACAGCCCAGACACAGACCTGCAGGGCTGTGTCCCAGGAGTTTCTGACGCTTTCAAAGGCAGCTCAGTGGGGAAAGGTTCTATTAGAACAATTGAACGTCCACTTTCAGAAATATAAATATTGACCTAAACCTTTAACTTCATAAAAAAATTAACACAAAATATGTCATAGTTCTAAATGTAAAAGGCGAACGGTAAAACTTCTAGAAGAAAACAGGAGAAAATCATCATTAACTTGGGGTTAGGCAGAGAGTTCTGCCCCCCAAAGGTGCAATACATGAAAAATGACTAAACTGGGCTTCACTGAAATGAATCACTTGTTCTGCGGAAGGCGGTGTTAGGAGGACGAGAAGACGAGTTACAGACAGGGAGAGAATGTTTACAAATCACGTGTTCCATAAAGGGCTCGCATTCCAGGTGTAAGAACTCTCAGAATCAGTAGTAAGAAGACAAACAACTTGGTTAAAAACTGGGCAAAGCACTCGCGCCAACGCTCCAGCATGAGACAAGCGGGTGGCCAGTGGGAGAGTGGAACCGTGAGCCTTCTGGGAAAAGCAGATGAAAACTGCGCCAGGACCCACTGCGCGGCGGTCGAGGGGCTACAGTGAATGCAGCGACAACCCTGAGTGCCCATAAGGACGCGAGTGACGGCAGCGCCAGACACGCGGGTGGGAACGAGGAGATACATGCTGCCCGGGAAGACCGATGGGTGGTCTCCTACGGAGCGAAACGTAAATGGCCACGAGATTCAGAAACCCCACTCCTTGGTATTTGCCGTGGAGAAGTGAAAACTTGTTAACCCCAAACCTGCACACAAATATTCCCAGCCGCCGTGTTCACAAACTGCGCTTCCTTCAGCAGGTGGACGCAATAACCAACCGGCATGTCTGGCCTGCGGTGCCGCGCGCTTGAGGAAACAGCAAGAGCGAAGTGGGCAGCGTTTGCTGAGGAGACGCTGGACTCCGGGTCGGCCCAACCCTTCCACTTCCGTGGTGGTCTCTGGAGAGAGGTCAGCGGTTGCCGGGGCTTCGGGGAGGGCTTGGGTGCGGGGCCGCTGCCTGTGCGGGTTGAGGGCAAGGTCACTCACGTCCACCCACGTGCTGAAATTCACAGAGCTCCCGGCAGGAAGCCCGTTCTGTCGTCTGCTGGCAACAAAACCGGCCTCGACCTGCATCTGTTCTAAGTCTGCTGGCCGGACCGAGGCCCACGTGGTGGGGATGGTGGGGCTGGGCTTGGGGGGCACAGGCTTGGCTGAGCTGAGGGGCTGGGCCACGGCCGGCCTGCGGGACTCTGCCACGGCCCTGCTCTGTTGCGGGCTCCAGGGCTTGGGGCCCTCAAGGTCAGAGCTGCCTGTGCGCGGAGCGGGGACAGGTGAGGGCGGAGGGGAAGCGTTCACCCGTGGCCTGCCCACCCCATCTGGGCTCCGGGAAACCCCAGCCCTGGAACTGGGAGGGGGCTCAGCAGGTGAGGGCGGCTCATTCTGGGCCGTCAAGTGGAGGGAACATCAGGCTCACTGGACAGAAATGTCGTCCGGAGACAAGTGTGCGTGAAAACCCGCAGTCAGGGGAAATGCTGGGAATGCCGCCCAGAACAGCAGCTGCTTCCCTGCACCCCAGGCCGGCCTCAGCCCCCAGCAGCAACCACAGGCCGAGAGGCCACCTGTCAGGAAGGGTACCTGCGTGATTCAGGTGCAGATTTGCATGTTGTTTTCTCTTGTTTGTTGGGTTTAAAGACTTCCTGGAAATCCCTGGCCCGGTGTTCCTCCTCCCTGGAGTTCTGCCCCAGCACACCGGGGGCTGGGCGGCCTGGGTCCCGGGAGCTGAGCCCAGCCCTGGTGTCCCTGTGCCCGCATGGCTGCAACCTCCCGGGGCAGGAGTGGTTGCCCAGCTCAGACCGGCTGGGCGCGTGGGGCGGGAGGGTGCGACCAGCGTCTGACGCCAGCCCTCCTGGCAGAGGCTTCGTGGGAGCAGGACACACCTGCCGGTCTCCAGCGCCTGCAGGGCCCCGCGACCCCCGCACACCTTCACGTCCACAGTGTTTGCACAGATGACCACAGCGCGGACGTGATGGCATCGATCCGAGCAGAGACGCCAGTGGTTGGAGCACCTTACGGTGAACTCGTTGTGGAGCCCGAGAGCAGAGAGGTCTGCCTCAGTCATGCGGACACCGAGGCGTGGGCTGTGCTACTGAGCTAGCGCCCAGCGTCGCTAAGTGCTCACTGATCTCGGACGTTGCCACCATGTAGAGGCACCCGACGGTGCTGGGGCTTCCGGGTGGGACCTTGTGCTGAGACTTTGATTAAGTTCAAGTTTCGTGACCTGCGTTCGCTACGTGTTAACGCGGTCTCAGAAATGCTGTCTTCGTTCTCCTTTTCGTGGTCGGACAGCAATGGTTTCGTGGAGTTCTTTGGAAAGATGCCCGGTCTGCAGAAGCGTGCTTGAGAAGGTGCTGGCAGCGCCCGCTCAGGTCCCCTGATTTGAATCCACCCTCCCGAAAACCAAGCGCTGTGTTTACAAAACAGAAGATTTTCCCCTCCACTTCCTGTCCCTGCATTAACGCAGGGGGATGTTCCAGATGCCCGCTGCTTGGGGAAGCTCAGGCTGCTGGCAGCCCCTGAGGCCCCGGGACCGTCGTTCCACACGCTCTTTTCCAGAAAATGTAAGCGAAGAAGCATTTCCCAACTTCTTTTGTGAGGCTATTTCCCTGACAAGAATAAGACAAAGACAGTGTAAGAAAAGAAAACTACATGTGAACGTCTCTGATAAATATTCAAAAACCCTCAACAACATATTAGCAAACTGAATCTAACTACACACACACACACACACACACACACACACACACACACACACACACACGTCTTCCCAGGTGGCGGCTGTGGGGGTTCCGTGTGGGCTGACTCCCCTCTGGGCTGTGTGGATGCGGCCACCGCGAACGCTCCAAGTCTTAGAGAGGGACACGGACATTCATTTCTTTTGGGTAAACATCCAGGTTTGGAATTGCTGAGTCAAAGGACGGGTGTGTATTTATTTTGATAAGAAGCTGCCGGGGCCTTTTTCATTGTGCTGAGACCGTTTTGTGGCTCCTCCAACGATGGTGAGATTGTCGTTGCTCCGTGTTGCTGCCAAGAGCTGGAGTCGCTCACAGTTGGTTTTTACAGACACTCAAACCTCCCCTGAGCTCAGCTTCAGGCCGCTGACGTCAATGCGTTGCGGACCCCCCCGAGAAGCGGCTCCGCCAGCCCCGTCGGCTCCTGCTCCTGCTGCCGTGGGCTCCTCGGGGAGGCCGTGTGGGAGGTGGGAGACGCAGGAAGGGGGGGCTGTGGCAGGGTCCCCCCGTCACCTGGTCTGCGTGTGGGCCTGAAGCCTCCTCTCGAGGCGTCCCTCCGAGGGCAGCGGCGGCGTGTCTGACAGGCTGGGGTCCACGAGGGGCCGAGGGGCGACCTGAGCCATCCACGCCCCCTCTGGGGAGCTCGGCGCTGGGCCTCCCCTGCCCTCCTGCCAGCTTCCCGAGGTCTCATCCAGGGCGGTGGGGAGCCCCGGGCCGGCCCCCCTCCCCTCGCCTCCTCCGCCAGAGCAGCGCTGTCCACGGCCCAGGACGCGGGCTCCACCTCAAAGCCACAGGGAGGAACCGTGTGAGCTGGGACGGGCAGTCGTGGGTTCGGGGTCCGGAAAGTCCGTCAGACCCGGGGGTTTGTGCGCTAGGTGAGGCCTGGCGGCGGCTCCCGTGGGAACAGGACATGCGGCTCTCTGTGCCTCCCACCAGGATCAGCAGTCCTGTCTTAGAGATGTTAACTCACTTATTTTTTCCAAAAATAATGCATTTCAGTATGCCTTACTAGATATAAACGTAGATAAGCAAAAGAAAGGACAGAAATCGATCAGAAACCCGCTGTTTAGCATGATTCTTACCACTGTATTTTGCTGTCTATGTCTGTGTGTACCTCCCTGCGGAACGGAGCTCTGTGGAACAAACCTGTAAGCTCCATTTTCATTTCAAAACAGGCTCTGATTACTTTCCCAGGGTATTTCTAGACGGCTGTACGTGCACGTCAGAGTCCGTCCTGTGGGTGCGGTTTAATTTATTCAAACCCCTCCGTTCCCTGCAGCGTTGGGAACGACGACCTCGTGGGCACCGTGGGGCTGGGAGATGATCCGTGCGTTTCTGCACGTCCTGCCGCAGTGGTCCCGACAGCCTTTTCCCCAAGGAACAGCCTTCGGGGGCAGCGTCTGCCCAGGGGCAGACGCAGTCGCTGCCGCTGGGAGAGGTGCGGGCTCCCTAACTTGCGCTCTCCCGTGGCACAGCTGCTCTGCTGGGTGTCATGCGGTCCCTTTCACCCTGCCTGTGGGGACTGGGGCACTGGGAAGCGGCAGAACCTCAGACCCCCCAGTTCCTGGCAGGGGTGGCCTGAAGTCCCAGGATGGGTCAGTAAAGCATCATTGTTCCCCACTGGAAACCACGTGGGACCAGCCCTGACTCCAGCGAGCTCGTCCTCGGATGGTCTAACTCCAGCCCATCCTGGACGCTCTGCTTTCGGGCCGGGGCAGCAGCCCAACTCCCTGCACCTTCCCAGTGCCCTGGTTTCTCTGCCTGGTGGAGGCGAAGAGGCCCCTGGTCTTCTCGGCCAGTCCCGAGGGTTGCTGGGGACACTGGCCCTGCGCCCCCCCAGGAGCTGCGGCACAGCTGGAGGAAATGCCTCCGCCCCGCCACCCTGCCCCCCTTCCTGCCCCGCCCCTCGTGGGGCCCACGTCCTTCCCTGGTGGCCCCACCCTCACCCGGGGGCTCTGCCGAGTGGGGCCGGCCAAGGCCGCTGCCCCGTCTTCCTCCGTCTTCCAGGAAGACGCAGATTCGGCCCAGAGCCGGTTCCAGAGGCTGACGGAGTTGTTCCCTCTGAGTCAGCCTGTCCTCCTTCCTGGGGCAGATGGCGCTGGTCTTGCAGTATTGCTGCCAGGAGCGGACGCAGCCCCTGAGGCCGGGCTGTGTGTCCTCCTCCCTGCACTCCGGTGGGGTGACGTGGCCGCGGGGAGAGCCCGGGTTAGCTGCTGCCCGTCTGTGCAGGGTGCTCCCGCCAGCCACAGAGCGGCCACGCAGTTGGCTGCCGCAGCCCCACCCCGCCCCATCCGCCAGCTTGCAGGGCCGCAGAGGCCGCTCCCCACCAGGACAGAAACTGCGAAAACTGAGGCCCAGAAAGGCCCCGTGACTTTCCTGGAGGCATTTTTGCCCGGGCCTCACTCTCCTCTGCCCATCTCGAAGGGACGGCTCCTCCGGGGCAGCTGGTGTGTTTCGGGCTAACTTTGTCCCCTTGGGAAGCACATGGCCCGTCCTCCCCTCCCAGACTCAGGCAGCGCGCGGGGCTGGCTTGGCCCAGCGAGCGGGATAAGGAGGCCCGCCGGGGCGGCGCAGCGGGAGAGCTGCTCCTGCCGGCAGCGTGTCTTCTGTTCTAAGTATGGACTGAGGGAGACAGTTATTTTTAGGAGGCAAATGGCAATGATTAGAGTGCTCAGGTTGAGTAGTGGTTTAGTCATCAGAGCTGAGTCCACATATAGCAGAAATACAGTCTTTTCCCCAGCTGATGACAGCGCGACCAGCAGTAATTACGCCTCTTCCCACGGACCCCATTCATCTCCACCCAGATTCCTTGAGACCATCTGGCTGCTTGGAGGAGGCGGCTGACGTGCCTCAAGGGCACGGCCCCCACGACCACTGCCCGTTGTGTCTGCGGCATGGCGGCCCCAGCAACAGCCCTCCACGGCACCGCTGACCACGGGGATGCCATTCTGTGGATGTCCATTGAGGCTGCCGCCCAGGCCCCTGTGATAGTGATTGTCAAACGTCAAGGTCCAGGCCCCCGAGGACCACACCGCGTGCAGTGGGTCCGCGAGGAGACCTGTGAAAAGAGCGGTGGTGAGAAGTCACCTCCAGCGTGGGGGGGAGGCTGCGCCAGCCCTCTCGGGGTAGGTCCTGGCAGGTGGCTGGGGCCCCCCATGGAGCAGCTGTCATGGGGACAGATCCAAAAGGACCAGAGGTGAAGCCACAGGTGTGCGTGTCCTTCCCGGTGTGGATGGAAAAAATCCAAATCTGAAATATTTGAAAGAGGTTTGTTCTGAGCCAAATTTGAGGACCATGACCCGGAGCCACTCTCAAGAAGCCTTGAGCAAGTGGACTCGCTGTGGTTGGGTGACAGTCGATCTTTATACATTTCGGGGAGACGGGTTACTGGTAAAGTCATAAATCAATACATGGGAGGTATACATTGGTTTGGCCCAAAAAGGCGGGACATCTCAAAGCAGGGGCTTAAAAATCATAGGTGGATTTAGGGATTCATTAGTTGACCATTGACTGAAAGAGTTAGGTTTTGTCCAAATACCAAGAATCAGCTGAAAGGAATGTTTGAGGGTCTTTTATCTATCACATGATGCTATATCAGAATCAAGTTGGGAAGTAAACAATGTCATAAAAAACTTGTTTACTGAGATGTTATCGTTTGTAGGCATGACTCATCTGGTCTCCTTAGGAAAGAATTTTGAGCAAAAGAAAAAGATTGGAGTTCAGTCCTCATCTCCATGGCTGAGGGGGCTGGACCCAGAGACTCAGCTCTACCCCACAGGGTGCAGAGGAAACGAAGGCATATCTTATGTGTGGTTAGGTTGGTACTCTCTCTCTACTGCTTTCTGGCTATGATGAAGTGGGGGGTGATCTCTGTCCAACAGCCAGCAAGAGACTGAGGCCCTCAGACCTGCAGCCAGCGAGCACCACGCTGAGCGAGCCTGGAAGTGGCTCCCCCCGCCATCCAGCCCTAAGATGATGGCGGCCGGGGGGTCGCCCGGGTGGCTGAGCTCTGCCCGGATTCCTCACCCAGGGAAACCGTGAGACGGTAAATGTGGGCTGTCTGAAGCCACTAAATTTTGGGTAATTTGTTACGCAGCAACAGGTAACTAATACAGATCTTAAGACTTTTATGTAATACAACTAAGAAAGCAAACCTACGGTCAAATGGCCAAATCCAAACTACATGCCAGGAACCAGCTGCCGAGGTCTTGCCGCTCACCACTGCAGTTTCGCAGCCCTTTCACGGTCTTCCAGAGGTGGCTGCCCCGATGCATCGGGCTCCCTACCATGCTGGCACTGCTCCGTTGCGACTGGCGCGCTCTGTTTCCTCTCCTTGAATCTGGTGAGCCTCTGGCTACAGTGGAAGTGACATTATTTGACTTCTGAGGTTTGGTCATGCCTTGCCCTGTCAGGATGCTTGCCTAGGGGACCCAGCCACCGTGCTGCAAGGAAGCCAAGGAACCCACGCAGCCACACAGGAGGCACAGCTGAGGTCCCAGCTGGTGGCTGACACTGACCACCATGCAGGGAAGGGAGCAGGACTTCAGGCGGTTCCAGCCCCAGCCTTTGAGCCCCCAACCCTGGGTGATGCTATGTGGCACAGAGATGAGCTATCCCTGTGGACAAACACAATGTCACCCTGGTTTTAACCCACCAAGTTCCAGGGTGGTTGGTTACACAGCAACAGAGTGCCGTCCAATCCGTGCGTCTGCTCGTCCCTGGGAGGAAGGCTGGATACCTGACTCTGGGGACTGTGAAGGGCCTCCTGTGAAGGGGCTGCAGCCCCTCCCTTTCTGGGTGCTGTGAGCAGGGCTCCAGGTGAAGTCAGGGCTGGGCCCACACATGGGCGCATCTGGGGCTGCCTCACATTCGGCGTCTCTTTTAACCCAGTGTCTTTAAATTTATTTAGAGGCCAGGCTGACCCTTTGGGGAGCAAGGGCAGAGAAGAACACGCCTGGGGCTGACCCAGCTCTCCTCCCAGTGCTGGGTGATTTGCTCTGACCCAGTATGCAGACCCTGCTTCAGGGCAGGCCTGTAGTGGCCTGCGGGAAACACCAGCTTCGCCGGCAGCCCCGGGAGCATCTTGGTCACTGCTGCAGTGACTCCTTTGGTCTCCCCAGTCAAAGCCCTCCTTCCACACATGGATTCATGGCCCCTGAGACGGGCCCTGGAAGAGGTGATTTCCTTGTCCCATATCCTGGGGACATTTCTGTGCCTCGTGCACGCCAGTGCTTGCCACAACCTGCCCTTTATTCCGGCTCCTGGCTGAAGTCTTCCCAGGATTCTCTGCAAGTCACCCTGGTGCCTGAGAATGCACAGTGCAGCAGCAGCGAGCCACCTGAGAGCAGTGGCAGGGAGAGGACACGCCAGTGACTTTAATAAAACATCAGAGGAAGGATCTGCCATTTCACAAGGGTGGTCAAGGGAGCGGACGAGGGGAGAACTAAATTGCTCAGAGAAGGGACACTTAAGATAACACGATTCAAGGCAGTAGATCTTGAGCAAAAATAACAAAACTGCCTTTCAGGTAACATGGCGAGTGGTGACAGGGAAGACCCCAAATGAGCTGGAAAGACCTGGCGTGTGACCAGGGCAATCGCCGCATGCTTGCTGCCGCTGCACTGTGCGTCATCAGTGGGGAACGGCATGCTCTTCAGAAAAAAGAGATCTGCGGCGTAATTAATTGTTCATTCACTCACTCATTCCATAAACAGTCATCGAGTGCCTTTATGTGACAACACCATGCTAGATACGGGATACAAGAGTGACCAGATGCACCCTGATTCCTGCCTTCATGAACATGCCACTCTAGTGAGGACCAGACATGAAGCAAAGACTTTTACAAGTGAATAGTTCAATTCAAATCTTGAAAATTGTTAGGAAGAGGACAAAAAGGCGGGCTTGGGCTGATTGGGGCTGGGGAAGACTCCGGGAGGAAGTGACACTGACACGGAACCCGAAGGGAGCAGCTGGCCCCAGTCTCGCTTGCCCCCCAGACAGTGCGTGGTGCGTGGTGTGCCCACTTCACGGTGCCACACTCACGTTCAGAGACAGTACGGAGCCCTGTCAGCCAGGGCTCCCGACTGCAGGCGAGAGAAACAGGCTGGCGTTTCAGGCAGGAAAAGGATTTATTTCAAACATGTGGGAGGCTTGAAAAATCAGCAGGAGGGCTGGAGAACCAGCTTTGGCAGATAGGCAGGGACAAAGAAGGCCGGACACTTGGACCACAGCAGGACACACGGGGCCCTGGCCAGAGAAGACCCCGTCCTGGGAACTGCTGCTGCCGCCGCCCCATGGTCACACTGGCTCCCATGGTCACACTGGCTCCCAATGCCAAGTCAGCACGTGGCTTCTCCTAGGCCCAGGAGGCCTTGCTGGCTGGGAGCCGGGTAAGTGGCCGGTGGATCTCTCGTCCTGCGTCTGGAGGTGCACTCAGCACCCAGCCGGCCACAAAGCAGCAGTTCAGAGGCTGCGGGGCAGCCCCCGCCCCAGATGGCACATTCCCACTCCATGTACCTTGTGGCTGGGTGGCGTGGGAGCAGAGTGTGCGGCTCCGGGGCACACGCTCTTTCTGGTGCCGAGGTGCACTGTGGCAGGAACGAGCTGGGTGCTGCTCGCAGCAGGCATGTGTGCTTAATTTTGCATTCTAAAGTACGCTCATTGCATATATTTGAATGCAGAATTCGTTCACCTATCAAATCAAAACCGTTTAAAACAACATAGTTATCCATTGATTATGTGGTGAGGAAATCACCCTCACCACATAATCACTTTGAGACTCAACATTTCTGGAAGGCAGTTTGACAATGTGTGTCCAAAAGTCTGGAAAATAAAGCCCCTAACTCAGTATTATAGTTCTATGCCTGGGAATACAGCCTAACGAAAAATTAGGGATGAGGACTCAGATTACATTCAAAATATAGGCCCCAACAGCCTAGTGTGGAAAGGCTGTGTCAGTCAGAATTCACGGCGTGGTGGAAAGGCCTTAGCTCAGGCAAAAAGACTCAGGTCCTGCAGCCAGCGGAGTACGTGGGGCTTCAGGAGGGGCACAGTCCAGGGCTCCTGCGAAGTTATCAGGATCTGTTGCTAGGTTTACACGTCAGTGGCAATTCCTGTGTGTTGATTCTGGTCCAAGGTAGGGTTTCTTCTCATGGTTGAGAGCAGTCCCAGGGTTCACACCTAGCAGCAAAGAGTGAGAATGCTTGTTCCGCCATTGTAAGAGACAGGCTCGAGGTGCTCTCTGATTGGATGGGCTCAGTCACATGACCGTGGACCATGGTCTGAGCTCCGCCAGGAGGGACGCACCCCCTCGTGAGGCTGGGGCTGGCTGGGCAGTGGCCTCCGGGGTGCTGGGATCGCAGGTGTGAGCCACCACGCCCAGCCAATAGAGCTTTGGTGAAAACTGGAGCAAAGCGACCTAGCAGGGTGTGACAGCAAGGCTGGAGGGACTTACCTGTGTGCGGCGGGCAGACCCAGGTGGGCTTGCTCTGCTGTCATCTCCACGCACCAGCCTCCTTGGGCAGGGTCGGTTCTGGTCTTGAAAGACCGAGTTGAGGAGGATGTTAAAGGCCAGTCTGCAAAGCGCCCTCTGAGAAGAGAGCCACCACAGAAGTTGCACCTGCCAGGGCGTGACTGGCAATCTGGGTAGGGCTGGTCGGGAGAGTCCCCACGCTGGAGGTCTGGCCGGCGCTCCTGCCCACGCGCGGCCCACAGCACACTGTGCACCTGTTCCTCACTTCGCGCCTCCCGGCTCCTGCTGATCCCGTGCAGGGCACGTTCACTGCTGTGACCCTGGGCCTCCCACAGTGCCTGGGACAGAGATGTCTGCTGAGTGATGGAGCAGAGCTGCACTCTGCCAAACCCATCTTGGGCTCCTTCCCTGCATGTGAGGGCAGGCAGGTGGGTGGCCGGTGGGGCACAGGTCACCACCGCAGGCCTGGGCGCTGCGATGCGCCGCGCCGGACATCCTCATTGATCTGTGAGCTATGCCTTCTCTGGACCCAGAGGTCTTGCTAGGATGGATGGGGTTTCCAGCTCAAACCAACCATAAAACCGCACATTAGGAAAGGCATCTAATCAATTAGTTCTAATTAATCATGAATAAAATGTGTTTCCAGCTGTGGGATATGGCTTGTTTCCCATCTGCTATAATTAGAAATGTTTAGCAACTGTATAAAAATAAGATGTCTGTGGGAAAGGGCGGGGTCAGAGAGCAGGCAAGCGGTTAGAATCAGCGTGTACGGCAGCTACAAAGCTGCAACCACTTCCCACAGCGGCGGAGACCGCTTACCGCGGGGTTCTGGGCCAGCTGTCCCCGCCTGCCCTTCCCCACTGCGTTCTTTTCCATCCACTTTCTCCTGTGGGCCTCCCCAGCAAAGCCAGGTGGCAACAGTCCACCCGTTTGAGAGGACTGGTTGGGACTGGGTGGGCATGACAGGGCCTTGTGCCTAGACAGCCCTGGCCATGGAGTTGCTGCCCTGCCTGGGAGTGCTGGAGCCAGCCCAGCGGGGGCGGGGGCGGGGGCGCGGAGGCTGCTCCCAGCTGGGGGAGGTCTGGGGGCTTTCTGGGGATGTCAGACATCAAGGGAATTTGTCACCCCCTCTCTGACCTCCTTTACTTTGTATGTAGAAAAGTAACATCTTCTCTGCTAGGCTCTTTCATGGAAAAATTAAGCCTGACCCACCTCTGTCCAGGGGCTGATGTTTAGGGCACTGTGCTGGGGTGAGCACCCAGCGCTGGGTGCCAGAGTCCCTGGGGAGGAGGCCAGGCAGGGCCAGCGGACGTGCTGTGAGTGGTGCAGTGGTTTGAAGGGTGTGGGGCAGGGGAGCTGAGTCAGAGCTGATGCCCCCACTTTCCAGCCCTGAGCTCGGCCCCTCGGCGTGTTGCAGGGGAGCTGGAACTGTGACCTCGCGGGGTTGGCGTGCGGACTGAACGGGACAGTGGATGGCGTCAGTGCAGAGCAGAGCAGCTGGTGTGGCACACACAGGGCCTCGGCAAGTGGGAGCTTCAGTATGACTATGGTTCTACAGCAAGTATATTAAGGAATCTCCTTTCTACCCTTGCAAGAAAACTGGATCTCAGCCTGGAACATTTCTTGCTGTTTCTTTGCAACAAGAGTGGGGAGAAGCCACCCTCCCTGGGCTGCTGTGTCACTGTGTGCGTAGGAGGCTGCTGCGTTCCAGCAGAGCGGGAACAGCTGGCAGAGGCTCCGTGTGCAGAGGGATCCTTGAGCTAGTGAGGCAACAGAGGCCGAGGATTTCTGCAAAAGGACCTCAAAGCAAGGCCAGACACTATCCTGCTGTGGCCCAAGTGGCAAAGCCCTGACTGTGGCAGAATGGAGGCAGGGCCCTCAGTCCCACAGGCTGGCAGCCGCCACAGCCTCAGCAAGGGGAATTACTGCACGTACCCCGACACAGGACTCACTCCAGAAGTGTGCCTGCCGTCACTCCAGACCCGTCTGTCAACAGCTGGGTCTTATGTTTAGTCTGGTGGAAGAGAAACTCTCCAGGCTGTGTTCCTGGGGCGATCATTGAAAGTGGTGTTCGTGACGAGCAAAGTGTTCTCTGACCATGTGAGTCTGGGAGATTCCTAACTGTGATCTGTCAAGGCCTCTCAGCTTGGCTAAGCCTGGCACGTCCAGGGCAGGTTCCCCACCCTGGGATGGGAGGAGGGCGTGTCTGGCGGCCAGACCTCTGCACTCTGCCTGCCTTGACTCTCCCGCAGCGTCGCGCTGACTGCGGGTCCCCGCCCTCCGCAGCTGGGGTCTGTTTGCGGAGGGGTTTGCTGTTTGTTCGCTGGAGTGTTCCGGGCTCTGGTTCCTCCATGCCTGCTTCACGGCATTCACAAGGTGCTCACACTGGCACACGGCCTGGCCTGCTGCTGACTGGCGGCGTGGAGACTGCGTCTGGTTGCTCCTGTGAGAGACAGTGGGTGTTGCTGGGTCTCCACGCCCGAGGCTGGCGTCTGTTGCCCAGCCGTGAAGATCCCCCATGCTCTGAAAGACAACAGGAGCTTGGCAGTGAACTGTCAGGGGTGAGGGGTGGGAAGGGCCGAGGGAGCCGGAGAAACCTTCCTGGAAGAGATCCGGAGCCCCGGCCCCCCGGTCCCGTCTTTAAATGATGAGTGCCCGCTGGCTCCAGGCAGGCTCCGTTCTGGGCTCCGAGGACGCCGCGGGAGCAACGTTCTCTCAACAGCGATGGCAAAGCCTGATTGTTATGCTCTTCGGCAGATGAAGAAACTGACGCTCTGCATTGAGCGTCTGTGGCACGCCCCAGGCTACTCCTCAGGAGCAGATTCTGCCAGTGCCCCCAGCACAAGGGACACCCGTGCCCTCCGGGTCCCCGCCCAGCCTTTGCTCGTCTCCCTCTGCCTGGAGGTCCTTTCCCCCTCTTTAGCAGGACAAGGACCACGAGCGTCATCCCTGACGCTCAGGCTGAACTCTCTGCCCCACCCGGCCCCATGGCAGCCAAAGGAAAAGTCAGGCTGGTGGCGGGCCGCGGCTGGCCGGAGAGGAGGGAGTCTGCACGGGAGGTCTTTGGCTTCAGGAAACCGCACTTGCCAGAAGCGAACCCCTGAGTGTGCCCGCACCCGGGGCGCTGTCCTACGTCTTGCTTAGCCTGTTTTCATGCTGTGAAAGAACTGGCTGAAAGGGGGAAGCCTTGCTTTTTTGGAGGAGGGGAGCATTTTGATCCTTTTTTCTTCTCAACAAAGTTTTTATTTTGAGAATAGTTTTAGATTTACAGAGAAGTCATGAAGACAGTATGGACAGCTCCACACCCAGTTTCCTCCACTGTGATCTTACATCAGCATGGTACATTTGTCACAATTAGTGAGCCAGTATCGACACACTAGCATTTTATTCCTATGCCCTTAGTTTTTGCCTGATCCCTTCTTCTGTCCCGGGATCCCAGCCGAATCCCACATTGCATTCAGTCACGGGTCCCCTCAGCCTCCTCTCGCCCGTAACAATGTCTCAGACTTTCCTTTTTCTTAAAGACCTTGCCCGTTTTGAGGAGTGTCTGGGAAATATTTTATCAAGTCCCTCAGACTTGTTTGTCTGATATTTTCCTTATGATCAGGCTGGCGGTGCAGGTTTCTGGGGAGCACATCACAGAGGTGACATGGCATCCTCACATCGTATCCAGGGTCCATACTAGCAACACGGCTTCTCACTGTTGAAGTTAACCGTAACCTTCACCACTGGGCTGAGGGGGTGTCTGTCAGGTTTCTCCACTGCAAGGTGACTTTTTTCCTCCCTGTCCCTACTATGTATTTTGCCAGGAAGTCACTATGCACACAATGTGAGCCCTGAATGTGCTCACTGCTATGGGGGGTAGGGGGTGTCACTGTTTTTAGGCCTTCTTAGCTGACACATGTGTGTATACTAACTGGTGTGTGTGTACATATCTACATGTATTTATATATGTATCTAGCCCACACTTAAGGGCTTGAGATGTTCCACATCCTCGAGGGTAGAGCACCCATATAAGTTATTTGAAATTCTTCTGCAATGAGATTTACCTATTTTTCCCCCATTTTTAGTTCAATCATTTATTTATATTGGTATGAACTCATGGACATTTATTTTACACTTTGGGTTATAATCCAATACTTTTTTCTTTCTTTAGCTCAAATTGTTCCAGCTGTGGCCACTGGGAGCTCTTCTCTGATATGTCCCATCATTGTGTGTCTGTGTGTGGGGGGAAGGGTTGAGCACTTTCTTACTTTTAGTGACTGTAAGACGACCCAGTCTCATCTTGTATATTTCCTGCCTTAGTCCTAGAAGTATTTATTTTTTCAAGGAGCTCTGGCTCCTTTTATTGGGTAATGTATTAGAAACCAAGATCTGGGCCCTGAATGTGCTCACTGCGATGGGGGGTTGGGGGTGTCACTGTTTTTAGGCCTTCTTAGCTGACACATGTGTGTCTACTAACTGGTGTGTATGTACATATCTGCATGTATTTATATATGTATCTAGCTACACTAAGCTAAGCATGAGTTCATATCAATGTCTTCAGCGTTCGTGCATTGTTCATTATTATTCTAGTCCTCTCCCGTTTCTTTGTAATATCGCACTGTAAAGGTGAGAAGCCTGGCTCTCACTACCCACCGTCCATTTACTGAATTGCTCTATTCCAGGGCACAGACTGCTAACCCTGAGGGAAACCACTTCATCAGCCAGAGGACGTGCTCACACACAGTTCCTTTGTCTTGTCTGACGGGGCACTCGTTTTCAAAGTCACTTAAGTCAGCACCCTGTTCTCCCTTTACAAGGGGAAACAACTTTCATGAGGTTGTTTCATCCATTTTTGTTACAGTTGATTCTTTTGTCATAGTCTGCATTCCATCTCGTGCCCTGACCTCCTAAATAGATATTTTTTAAATTGCACACACTAAGGTTCGCTCTCCACGTTGTAAAGTCCTGTGGGTTTTTGTGAATGCAGAGTGTCACGTGCCCACCACTACACTACACAGAACAGTTTCACCACCCACATCCCCTGTGCTTCATCTTTCAACCCTTTGGCCCACTCCTGCTGAACTCCTGGCCTCGCCTTATCTGTTTGCAGTGTATCATTTTGCCTTTCCCAGAATGTCATGTGATGGAACCACACAGCAGGTACCACTCTCAGATTGCCTCTTTCACTTAGCAAAATGCATTTAAGATTCATTCATGAAGATTCATTCATTCATGAATGAATTCATTCATAACATTCATTCATGTCTTTGCATGTCTTGATAGATCACTTATTTTTTAGTGCTGAATAGCATTTCATTATATGAATATACTACAGCTTATTTATTTGCTTATTAAAAGACATCTTGGTTTCTTCCAGTTTTTGGAAATTATGGATAAACCTGTTATAAACTTTCATGCGCAGGTTTTTGTGTGAATATAAGTTTTCAAATCAGTTGGGTAAATGTCTAGAAGTACCATTGCTAATCCTAGTATGTTTGTGATTTTGTTATGATCATATTAAAGATCATATTATGATTATATTTAGCTCTGTAAGAAACTGACAAACCGTCTTGCAAAGTGGCTGTGCGGTTTGCATCCCCACCAGCAGTGAAAGGAGCACAGTTTTTGCTGCATCTTTGCTGACAATTCGTTTCTGGATTTCAGCCATCCTGGTACGTCCACAGTGATTGTCATTCTTATTTTCATGTGCATTTCCCTAATGACAAATGACGTGGAGCATCTTAACATATAATTATTTGCCATCTATATATCTTCTTTATGAGATGCCTATTCAGATATTTTGACTTTTTAAAAATTGGGTTGTTCTTTTACTGTTGAGTTTTAAGAATTCTTTGTATATTATAAATACAAGTCCTGTATTTGGTATGTGAGTCACAAAATTTTCTCCCAGGCTGTGGCTTGCATTTTCATTCTCTTAACAGTGTCTTTCACAGAGCAGAAGTTTTTACTTCTAATAAGGTCCAGCTTATTATTTTTTCTTTCATGGATCATACTTTAGATTTTGTACCTAAAAACACATCACTAAACCCAAGGTCATGTTGATTCTATCCTGTGTTTTCTTCTAGAAGTTTCATAGTTTTTTATTTATGTCTACAATCCATTTGAATTTAATTTTTGTGTAAGATCTGTGTCTAAGTTTATTTTTTGCAAATGGACATCTAATTGTTCCAGCAGTTTTTCTTGAAAAGACTATCCTCTCTCTATTGAAATGCTTTGTGCCTTTGGAAAACATCATACTGACTATATTTGTGTGGGTCTATTTTTAAATTCTCTTTTCTATTACATTAATCTATGTGTCTCTTCTTTCCCTGTTACTACGCTGATTATTGTAACTTTATTGTAAGTCTTGAAATTGAGTAATGCAAACCCTCTAACCTCGATCTGCTTCAGTATTGTGTATTCTGAGTCGTTTGCATTTCCATATAAACTTTAGAATTATTTTGTTGATATCTATAAAATAGCTTCTGGAATTTTGCTTGGGATTACATTGAATCTGTATATATGAAGTTGGGAAGAATTAACATTAATATTGAGTCTTCTAATTCATGAATGTGTGGACTTTCTCTCCCTTTGTTTAGATCTTTTGGTTCCTTTATTAATGTTTGTAGTTTTCTGTATACAGATTCTGTGCATATTTATATCTAAGTATTTCATTTTTGGTGCCTTCATGAATGGTATTTTTAAAAATTTTAAATGTCAGTTATTCATCCAGTTTAAAATGCAGTTATTGATTTTGTATATTGACTTGTATTCTGTGCCCTTGTTATACTCACTTAGTAGTTCCAGGAGGATTTTTAAACATTTTTTTTTGCAGATTCTGTGAGTTTTTTTTACATTGAAAGTGAAGTCATTCATGAATAAAGGTGTTTTTATTTCTACTTTTCAATCCGTATGCCCCTCCTTCCTTCCTTTTGTGCTTTTTTTCCCCTTCCTTTCTTCTTTCCTTTCTGTTTTTCTTTTGGACTTATTGAACGAGCTAGGATTTCCAGTATGATGTTGGATAGGAATAGTGAGATTTGTCCTTAGTCACAGGGGAAAAGCATCTAGTCTCTTATTAACTATGATTCCAGTTGTAGTTTTTTTTTAATGTAGTTATTTTTTGTCACATTGAGGAAGTTCTATTTCTAGTTTTCTAAAAAATTTTTTATGCATGGATGTTGGATCCGGTCTATTGCTATGTCATTTGATGTTATCATATGATTTTTCTTTTTTAGAAAGTCGATGTGGTAGGTTACTTTGACTGATTTTGAAATGTTGGGCAAACCATGCATACCTAGAATAAATCTTACTTGATTGTGGTGGATAATTCCTTTATACAGTGTTGTATTTGATTTGCTAATAATTTTGTTGGAGATATTTGAGTTTATGTTCAAATAGACGATAGATATTGGTTTTCAGTTTTCTTTTTTTATAATGTCATCATCTCATTTTATTATTAGGGTAATGCTGGCCTCATTGATGACTTGGGAAATAGTCCCTTTGCTTTTACTATCTGGAAGAGATTGTGAAGATTTTATATTATTTATTGCATAAATGTTGGTAGAATTCACTAATGAAAACATCTGAGCCTGATGCTTTTTTTAAAAAAAGATTATTCATAATCAATTCAAAGCTACCTAATACATATAGGGTTATCGAGATTATTAATTTGTCATCCAAAAGACCACCCAGGATGGCTCAAGAGTAGAAGAGAAAGCTTTATTTGTGATACCAATTTGCAAACCTGGAAGAGACAGTTTCTGGTGTGTGCTGAAGGCACTCTCTCTTTCTACAGAGAGGGAAAGGGAAGGTTGGATTTTATGCCTCCTAGAGTCCGTATTACACAATAGAGTCATGCATATCCGGCAGGTTTTGGGGAAAAGCTACACAGATTTATGAGGGAGCCCAGCACGTGTGCAATGCATGAACATAGGTAACATATGTCCACGTTCACTTTGGGGCATCGTTTAGCATTAAAATTAGGTGGAACTCAACTCTTTCTATCACAAGGTGAACTAAAGAAGCAAAGGCCATGTATGTGCAGTCTATCAGCCGGCAGAAACTGGCGTAAGGGCTGCAGTTGCTTGTCAGGAAAGGATGTTTGTAAGCCTGGTGCGCTGCGCAATTGGCATCGTAGTGGTCTGGGTAGTAAATCAGAGTTAGGATTAGGTCTGATAGTTTGCCGGATGGCTCCTATTGTCAGGGGTTTAGCGAAAGTAGTTTTTCTAGTAGTTTTAGGAATTTAGAAACGTGCCATGCCACCTGGGCCCTGAGTCCTGTACCCTAGAGGTAACTTATGTTTCCTTAGCCTTAGGATCATCTATTTTGGTCTCTCGGACTACAGATTTCTCCTTGGGCGGGCTGTGTATTTGAAGGAGTTGGTACAGACTTTGGCTTTTTCTCTCCTGCACCCTACACCTTTCACTGGCTGCAGCATTTCCGGTCTATATTCTAGACCCCCCTGGTGGACTATGTTTCTCCCCACTCAGGTGACACAGGAAGCCTGGGGGAGATTGGGGGAGAAATCCCCTTCCCCCTGCTGAGATAAAGCTCTGGAAAGTCCTTTCTCCTGGAGAGCAGATCTGCATTAAGGAGAAGGCTTTGGGCAGACTTCACAGCCGTTGCTCTTCCCCTCCCCCTGCCAGAGCCGGGAGGAGAATCTTTCTAGGATCTTCACCATGACAACCTTGTGGGGTCCCGGATAGAAACGCCATAAAACTGCAGGGACGCTTAAGACCCTGGCCCCAGTACTTTCTGCCTCTCACACCAGTCCACATTCAGCCTCCAGCAAGTCATCAAATTACCAGTGAAGTGCTCACACCAGTTCACACTCAGCAGCTTCTGTTCCAGAAGCTCTGTCTCTAGGTATACTTGCCTGTCTGGATTTTGGGGTGGTTGTTAGCTCTGCCGCCTCCGTTCTGGGATGAGTCCTAGACAAGCTGTTGTTTTGGTTTGTCCGGTTTCTCTTGCTGTAAGGACAAGTGATGACTTCCAAGCTCTTCACATGGTGGAGATGAACCCAAAAGGCCCTGGTCTCCCAGAAGAGCTTGTGAGGCCCAGGTTGGAGGCTGCAGCCTGGAAGGCGGAGGACCAGCGCTCGGAGACTATGGATCAGTCATATGCCAGGCCACAAGCTGACTTTGGAGACCTGCCTCTCAGGCTTTAATTTATGGTGCATTCATCACAAGACTGGAGCTGTCTGGGCCCTCTCGTCTGCAACACTGATGTGCAAACCAGCTCAGAAATCACAAAAGAAGCCTAATCTCGGGAAAGTCTCACTCTTCGCACGTCCGCCTTGAGGTCCAGGCCCCTCAGTGGACCTCTCCCCAGTGCAGAGCTCTGAGCATGTCTGTCCCTACCATTATGGCTCTGCTCTGGGCCTTTCTAAGGAGATACATTCACCCTCCATGCCACGGTGTGGCAGAGCTTAGAGGTGGGTAAACTCACAACTAATGGACGCGGTGAGCGTTGTAGGGGGGAAGGGCACGCCTCAAATCATGGTTTGGATGTAGCAAAGTCAAAACACGTAACCAAAACGTTTGTTCCCCCATAGCATCCTCAAAAAAAAGAGCTCCTCAGAGAGAAGGAGCCATTGGCAGTGCGAGACCTTGACCCGTGCTGACAGTGTTAGCCCGAAGGGCGGGAGACCCTTCTCTGCCTGCCAGGTAAATCCGAGTTTCCAGGATTCTGTCTGCCGTGTGCCTTCTCACTCCACACCTTCCCCTGGGCACGACCCTCCCGCTGGTCGTGACAGTTTACATCTATCTAGTAACTCAGCCACTCACGCAGCAGACGTTCATTAAGAGCCTGCCGCGTCGGCACAGAAGGTGTGTAGCTGACAGAGGGACGCTGTTCCCGTCCTGGAGGAGGAGTTGCTGCACGGGAGTCTCCGTTAGAGACTCAGTCGTGGTGACGAGGGCGGAGCTTTGCTAGGAAGGCGCGTGGCGCGCAGGAGCAGAGAACTTTGTCCAAGGGCCCAGAAAGGCTTCTTAGATGCTTCGGTGTTGCCTGATGAGTTTTAAAGGATGAGAAAGAGCTGGTTCTGGGAAGAGGCTGGGAAGAATGCTTCATGTTTGGAGGAAGCGTGTGCGAAGTCCCGAAGGTGGACCGAGTGGGCTCTTTCAAGGAGCTGAAAGGGAGTTAGCCAGCTTGGGGCACCGGGCGAGGGGAGAGAAACAGGAAGGAGCTCAGACGCATGGGTCCAGGGAAGGGCACTCGGGGCCCCTTCAGCCTCGCCAGTGACTTAGAGTTTTATTCTAAATAAAACAGAGGCTTCTGGAGAGTTTAAGTAGAGCAGCAGCACGCTCAGAGCAGAGTTTCTGCCGAGTCCCATCAGCCTGGGGAGTGGATTGCAAGGTGGGAGGCAGGAAGGCCAGTCTGGCCCTGGCTGTGGTCCGGGCTGCAGATGAGGGTGACTTCTGTGCAAGCGCCTGCAGGGACTGGGGAGGGTGTCGCTGCACGGGGAGCTCCCCTCCCACTCTGGGGGCTCACAGTCCTTAGTGACTGCAGCAGTCTCTGCCTGGCCTCCACCCCGCGCCATGGCCACGCTCCCGCCTGGCCTCCACCCCGCGCCACGGCCACGCTCCCGCCTGCTTAGCCTGCTTTGGTGGATTTCATGGCGCCAAGCACCACCTGACATGCGTGTCAGTCGTGTCACCTCGCATTACTGGTCTGCAGCACTGCTGTACTCAGGGCCACACAGGCTGGATGACAACCAGGGCAGCTTCTCCCTCCCTCTCTGCCCAAGCACCCGCTCTTGCCCCTGCTGCCCGGGGCCGGGCTCACAGTGCCGGATGGCTGTGCCAGCCGCCCCCTTTCTCTGCTCCAGCTCCTCCCTGCCGCCCTTTCCAGCTCCTTCAGGGCTGGGGGGCAGGGAACAGGGGCCAGAAGGTAGGAGACAGGGGCTTCCTGCTGGGCTGGTTCACTGGGTAGTTCTCTCTGTCAGAGCCCTTGGTCATGGGAAGTGTCTTTGTTCTTCTGTGGGACTCAGGGATAGGTTCCTTGGGGACTCCTGAGAGGGCGTCCTGAATGTCCCAGGCCCCAAAGCAGAACCCCTATCTCAGGGTCTTCTCGCCTGAGGATGCAGCCCTTTTGGGAAGGGTGCAGTTAACAGGAGGGACCCCAGGCTGCCAAGGACCTCCCTGCCAGGGAAATGCCCACATTCTCGCCCTACCTGACTCCAGAAGTGCCAGTTCTTCCCTTCTGCCTTCAGGCGGTTCCTGTCTTGCCCTCCCTGACATCCAGGGGACAGCTGTAGTGCTTTCCCAAGAACCATGTCTTCTCCTGTGACAGCTGGGAGCCCAGGAGACTCTAAACTCAGCCCTCATGCTGCCAGGATGCAGTGTTCCTGACAGCAGGCAATCCCAAACTCTTCACAGTAATTCTTTGGGGGCCTTTCGTAAAATGCGCCCTTTCTATGATCCTTACAGAAATCTGCCTGTGTGCAGCCTCCAGGCTCCACCTCATGGGTCAGAGGCCGGTGACAGATTGAGAGAGGGACCAAGGCTGTCTGACGCTGTCTGTGGAATACAGGAATATTAGTCCACTGGTCTCGCTGAAACGGAAAACCCAGCAGACAGCCTGCTGCAAATCATTCTAATTGTTAAATTTCCCGCTAGAATTATCAGTCGAGTAAGGGCAGAGGGTTGGTTTATTCACCTGTTTGTTTCTGGTAGCTAGAACAGCGCTCAGCACACAGAAGACAGTAGCATTTTTGAATGAATGAATGCCGGTGTCCAGCTTGGTGATGCTATAAAGAGGGTAGCAGAAGAGACCTGCATGCAGCTCATGCTGACCTCTGGCTCCTGGTAATCACCACACTGTTTTGTAAACGTCCATTTAGGAAGTGCCCCAGCTCTGGGACGGGGCTGGACGACAGACGGCTGTCTGGCGTGGGCGTGAAGGGCGGCTCAGGACAGGGATGAGAGTGAAGGGGATGAGCTTGGGATTCAGGCTCAGGTCGGCAGCGTGGCTGGGGGGAGGACCCAATGCTGGCTGTCAGGGAAGGTCAGGCTCAGTGTGGGTGGTCTTGCCTGTGGTCAGAGAGTGCCAGGAGCCGCCTCAGGCCTGGGGTGTGAGCAGCGAGCCCCGACTCTCCCGTGTGGGGCTCAAAAGAGTCTCCTTTTAACCAAACCTGGACCGCGTTTTTGTTCTCTTTTGCTTGTGTTACGCAGGTACAACCTTACTGGGGTAAACGACTGGTTTTGGTTCTAATTAATCCCACGATTTGATTAGCTAGAGGAGATCCTTGGGCTGCCCCCACAAAAACTGCTGCTCACGGTGGCCTTGGGCCTCCTTTGCCTCTGACAGAGCAGCACCACGGCTGGGCTTTGCCGTGTTCGCCTCTCGGCACCCCCATTTAAATCGCAGAGCTCAGTCCCGGCAGCACCCCCTGCCTGCGCTCCGTCCTGCAGGGGACGGCCACTAGTGTGCTCCTAAGAGTGTAGCGCTCCTCCTCCACCCACCTCAGTGACAGGAATGTCTTCTGGGCTCTTTCAAAAGATGGAGTTAGGATACAATTGAGAGGTCACTGTCCAGACCCACAGGTCTGAGAGTTCACCCTACTTACCTGCTAACAAGTTGGTGCAATGGATGCCGACAGAAAAACCAGACCCTTGGACTAGACATGGAAGATAGTACGTCTCACAGCAAAAGCAGCCTCCAGAGTGTCAGCGCAGTTTTGTTGGCTTCCTTGCCCTGAGTCTCACGGGACGATGCAGTGGGCCCAGGTCTGTGCTACCGTTAAGATCGTCTGTGCTGCAGCTACGGGACCGGCGCCAGGGGCCAGCACTCTGTGCACGAGCAGCAAACAGTGCCTCAGGCAGCAGTTGTATGGTAGGTGGTGGTCATGCTGTCCTCACCTTGACCTATTTAGGTGCCACAGAAACCGCTCGGCATCTGGAGCCTGATAGCTGTGTCATCTGCCACAGTCAGCAAGGCTGTAGGGACGCCCGGTGGGGCCAGCTGCCTTCCCAACAGGCCCGTATTGTCAGTCTGCTCCAACATTTCCAGCTCTGATAATCTCCTAAGGATGCCTCTAGCTTTTCAGCCTCATTTCGCTTGGACAGTCACTGAGCTGAAGTTCCCGTGGCTCCTGAGTTGCCACCGTCCGGCGCCGGCCATAAGCTGCGCAGGGACACCAGGCTTCCCTCCCTGACCGGCTCCCTGCTCTCCGATCCACCACTGCCTAGATTAGCCTCCAGCACCCAACCCTTCTGATGGGGAAAGCTGCGTCGCCTGTCAGAGTAACCCCGGCAGGGGCGTGGGAAAACAGCCAGGCACAATGGCTGGCGGGAGCACAGAGCCAGTTCCCACAGCTCCCAGCGAGGGAAGGAGGCGCCACTGGCTCCCTCACCTGGTTCCCAGCAGAGCCGCCTGACTTAGGAGAGCAAACTCCAGACCCCACCCTGGCCTGGGACCCTGCCGGCTTGGCCCCTGCTGACTCCGACCACCTGGGCGTCCCGGCACTTCCCACCCAGCGGCACCGGCGCTCGGTCCCCTCTGTCCCCTTCTGAGAGAGGACGTCCCGCTGCCCAGCTCATCCTGCCGGCCAGTCAGTCTCTAACGCCCAATTCTGTCTCTCCGAGTGGCACTGCGCACACATGGAAGGTCCTGCTGCTTTGTCGTGACTTTCCCTCAGAAGGCCGGGCTGTGCCAGCAGAAACCTGCGGGCCTCGCGGCCGTCGGATGAAACGGCCTTCGCGTGCGGACCGGAGGCGGGACGGCACGGTGGCCGGGTAGATAAGAGTAGATAATGCTTGTGACGCAGGCGGTCCTGGCTTCTGCGCCCCCACTCCCGCCCGGTGGGCGTGGCTCCTGCCGCCCCCACACTGCGGCTCCGCTGCCCAGCGGCACATGCGTCCCGGCGGTGCCGCCCAGGCTTTGTGCTGGGGCGCGGCTTGGTGCGGAGACTGGCGAGCAGCAGGCAGCCCTCCTGCGGCCTACAGTGCTCTGCAGGCTTAACTAGACAAACCATTGCCTACACCTCCGTACTTTCTTCCATTTGGACCCCTCCGCACCTCGTTCCCTCTGCAGGGCCCTCCCGAGCCTGCGTGCTCTGGGTCGAGCAGGACGCGGCAGGCTTCTGGCGTCCACGCCGCGCACCGCAGCAGCAGCCCAGCCCGCGCGCCCTGAGCAGAACTCCGCACGGACGGCGGATCCGGCTCCGCGACAAATTCCGAGAGGTGTGGGCTGGTCATGGCTGGATTCTTTACTCTGGCAGGATGGCATTTGTGTCCTTAGCATGGGGAAAGGACACTGAAATAGAAATTGGAAAAATCAAAATTCTGCTCCTGGATCTCTTCTCTACTGTGTGACTTTGAGCAAGTAGCTTATCTTCTCTGAGCCTCGGTTTTCTTGTCTGGAAAAGGGAAACACCAGCATCTCCCCTAAATAACTTTTCTGCTTTAAGTTGAAAATGAGTGTGCATTTGAAATCCCTTTGTCAACATGATTGTTTAGCTTTCCAAAAGAAAACGGTGGAGATGTCTGACCCTTTGGCAGATGGACGCGAAGCTGTGGCTTTGTTTGTCTCTGTCACAAGCTGTGTTCTGTGTGAGCTCCAAGCGAGAGTCCTGCTTATTCATAGGGTGGGTCTTAATCTTGCCAAGCCTTGGTTTCTCTCACTGGCGCAGCATAAACAAAGGAAAACCGCTCTCAGCACGGTCCACGGGCATAGAGTACTCGGAATAAAGTAGTCTGCCAGCGTATCGGGCTCTTCCCTGGCTGTAGTCTCTTGAGAGTTTTGTTAAAGATTCCACGTCTTCCTGTGGGCTTTTGCTAAAGATGTGTCATCTGTCACTTTCCACCTGGAGGTGGCCCGAGAGCCGGGTGGGGGCCGAGAGCAGAGCAAACTGTAGGGAGGACAGGCTGCGCAGTCATCTCCAGTCGCTGGCACACGCTTGTTCCCCGACGTGATTCTGACCTCGGGGATGACTCTGCACGACGCTGGGGCAGTGAACCGTCGCATTGATAAACAGATGACTGAGTAGTGCGAGATGTTTCCAGCAAAGCAGTCTGAGTACAGTATTTATGGACTCAAGTTGTTCCTGGGATATTTATAGACTGGAAGCAAATGTAAAGCATATTGTGTGCGCTTCCAGAAATACTCTGGAAGTAGGCTGTGCTGGTGTTCAGCCACGCTGCTCTTTCCTCTGAAGACACCCTTTAGCACGTTTGCGTGGAATGTCACTCTAAGGTGCAGAAAATGGGGTGAACGCATCTCTCTCAGGGCACTGTCTCTGAGCAAAAGGCTGTTTTCCCTTGGTTAACACCGCCCTACCCCACCCAGGGCCCATCCAGGGGCATGCTATGGTGAATGTGTGGGTGGTGTTTTCCTTCTCTTCCCACTGCGTGACATGTGGAGATCACTGTGGGGGATGTGGCAGGAAACGCCAAGAACAGATTTCAGAATAATCTGGAAGAAGGCCCCTTCCCTCTGTCGTTCAGTTTGTATGTGCAGTGTGGGAGCTGCCCACAGCAGGATGCGCTCTGTACTCTGCCTCGAGCTACCAACGCCACTGGGAAAGTGCGTCCCGTGGGAGCGGGTGTCCAGAGCCAGTGCCCCACGGAAGGCACCCGGTGTCCTGGCGCTGTCTCCGCAGACGTGGCGCAGTTTGGCACGGGGTCGGCGCGGTGCAGCACGAGCAGCACAGGAGTGGCCTCTGCACCAGCTGAGACGGGTGACAGTGCCAACGTCCTGCCGTCATTGGAGAGCAAGGGCCACGCTCCTTGTGTGAAGGTTTCTTCAGACTAGCTGATTTCCTCGGGCATTAAGAATATACATGAATTTTCATTTTTAAAGCACTCAAGGCTTTGGAGAAATGAAGAAATGCAAATGAATACAAGCCTTTTGGAAAGTGAGTTGTGTCAAGCTTTGAGAAATAACTCACATTTTCGGTATCAGTATTTCCATTTCTAGTCATCTTTCCACATAATTACCTAAATATAACCATGGTTTCATGCCAAGGGTGTTATTGGCATTGCTGGCGTATATGTTTGTGTGTGTGTGTAAGAGAAAACAGTAAAGACATACTGAGCATCAGGGAAATAATTTGGTTAACTGTTGTATAGCCACTGAAAATCTATTATGTAGCAGTTAAAATTAAGTTTATTTGGGATTACATACAAGTTGATCTTTACAAAAAACTATTGTTTTTAAAAGCATGATACAAAATTAAATATATAATAAGAGTACAACTTCAAAGAAACTTAGAGAAATCTATGACTATAACATTTCAAATAGGAAAAGGACATTCAAGTAACATATTAAGAGACACGTGGGAAAAATGTTCTAGCTTGTACTAAGGAATAACACACAACTTCAAAGAAGTAATAATTATTTTTCACCCATTAAGCTGACATAGGTTAATAAGTGAAAACAACAATAAAAAATATGCAGTATGTTGAAAACAACATTGAAATAATATGCAGTTCTGGTGAGATACATTGAGACCAGTGATTTTGTTGCCCAGTGATGTTTGTTTTGTTTTAAAGGATCCGTAATACACAACATTTTCACCTTCATAACTTAACTGTTGTCTTTATATACATTATATCTGAATAATTCCAAACATATTAAGCAAAATTAGTTCATTGACATATTGCAAACAGATAGATATTGCATTATAGTAAAAGAAAAATCTTACACGTGGCTGGGTCAAGACTTGAACAGTTAACATTTGTATGCCTTTCTCATTTTTTTTTAAACAGCTTTTTCTGAATGTAATTTACATACTGTACAACTTATTCACTTAAAGTGGACAATTCAATAGATCGAAGTACATTCACACAGTAGCCAATGTCACAATCAATATTAGAATATTTTATCAACTCAAAGAGAAACCTCATAGAAAATCAACAAAGAAGCATGAGACCTGAACAACAGCAGACCAATGGACCTAACAGGCATATATAGAACATTCCATCCAACAACAGTAGAGCACACATTCTTCTCCAGTGCACAAGGAACATTCTCCATGGCAGAGCATATGTTGGCCCACAAAACACGTCTTAACAAATTTAAGAAGATTGAAGTCATATCGAGTGTCTTTTCTGACCTCAGTGTTAGGAAACTAAAAATCAATAACAGGAGAAAAATTGAAAAATCACAAATATGTGGAAAGAAGAAGAAATGAAAAGGGAAATCAAAAGGTATCTCGAGATAAACCAACATGGAAACTCAGCATACCAAAATTTATGAAATGCAGCAGCAGGAGTTCTAAGAGGGAATTTATAGTAACAAATGCCTACATTAAAAAAAAAGACCTTTACACCTCACTTTACACCAAACTTCATACTTCAATGAACTAGAAAAAGAAGAACAAATTAAGTTCAAAGTTAGCAAAAACAAAAAAAGATTAAATCAGAAATAAAAGAAATATAGACTAAAAAGACAATTGAAAAGTTTAATGAAAGTAAAAGAGTTTTTGAAAAGATGAAAAAAATGGACAAACCTCTAGGTAGACTAATCAAGAGAAAAAGAGAATTCAAATAAAAAAATTATCAATGAAATGAGAGACATTTCGACTGATACCACAGGAATACACAGCATCATAAGAGACTACCGTGAACAATTATTAATATATGCCATCTAATAGAATAACCTAGAAAAGATTCCTAGAAACATGCAACCTATAAGACTGAATCATAAAGATATAAATAGTCTGAACAAATAAAAAACCTCCCAACAAAGAAAATCCCAGGATGAGATGGCCTCATGGGTGAATTCTGTCCAACATTGAAAGAAGAATTAATGCCAGACCTTCTCAAAGTCTTCCTCAGAACTGAAGAGCTGAGACACTTACAAACTCATCATACGAGGCCAGCATTACCTTCATGCCAAAACCAGGAAAGGGCACTGCAGAAAAAGAAATTATAGGACAATATCCCTGATGATCATAGATGCAAAAATCCTCAACAAAATGATAGAAAACCAAATTTAACAGCACATTAAAAAGATCATACGCTGTGATAAGGTGGGATTTATCCCTGGCACTCAAGGATTATTCTACATATGCAAATCAATAAACACACGTGCCACACTGACAGAATGAAGAATAAAAACCATATGATATCCTCAACAAATGCATAAAAATCATTTGACAAAATTCAACATCCTTTCAGAATAAAAAATTAACAAATTAGCTATAGAAGGAATATACCTTAACATAATAAAGGCTGTATGTGACAAGCTTACAGCTGACATCATACTTAACCACAGAGTTAAAAACTTATTCTCTAAGATCAGGACCAAGACAACAATGACTTCTATTCACCACTTCTATTCAGCATAGTACTGGAAGTCTTAGCCAGAGTAATTGGGAAAGAAAGAGAAATAAAAGGCATCTAAATAGGAAAGGATGAAGTAAAATTGTTTCTGTTTGCTGCTGCTGTTATCTTTTTTTTTTAATTTCAAAATATTAAGGAGTACAAATGTTTTAGGTTACATGGATCATTTTGGTAACGCTTGAGTCCTGGCCATAGGTGTGCCCGTCACCCAAATAGTGTCATTAACTTAGTTTATTCCCCTCCCCTTCTTCCCTCTCCCCCTTGGTTGCTTTCCATGGTGTTAAAACTCTGTGTACATGTGTGCTTATTGATCAGTTCCAATTTACTAGTGAGTATATGTGCTGTTTGTTTTTCCATTCTTGCAATACTTTACGTAGGAGAATTGTCTCCAGTTCCATCCAGATTATCTCAAAAATGTATTAATTCATCTTTTTTATGGCTGAGTAGTACTCCATGGTATACATATACCACATTTTATTAATCCACTCGTGAATTGATGGGCAAGGAGTTGATTCCACATTTTTGCAATTGTGAATTGTGCTGCAATAAACATTTGAGTGCAGGTGTCTTTTTGATAAAATGACTTATTTTCCTTTGGGTAGATACTCAGTAGTGAGATTGCTGGATCAAATGGTAGGTCTACTTTCAGTTCTTTGAGGAATCTCTATACTATTTTCCATAGGGGTTGTACTGTTTGAAGTCCCAGCAACAGTGTATAAGCATTCCTTTCTGCATCCACTCCAGCATCTATAGTTTTTAGACTTTTTAATAAAAGCCATTTTACCTAGGATAAGGTGATATCTCATTGTGGTTTTAATTTGCATTTCCCTAATGATTAGTGATGTTGAGCATTATTTCATGTTTCTTGGCCATTTGTCTTTCTTCTTTTGAGAAGCATCTGTTCATACCTTTTGCTCACTTTTTAATAGAGTTTTTTTTTTCTTACCGATTTGCTTGAGTTCTTTGTAAATTCTGGTTATTACCCCTTTATCAGATGTGTAGCTTGCGAATAGTTTCTCTAGTTCTGTAGGTTGTCTACTTGCTCTGTTGATTATTTCCTTAGCTGTGCAGTAGCTTTTCAGTTTACTTAAACCCCATTTATTAATTTTTGTTGTTGCCATGATTGCCATTGGGGTCTTTTTCATAAATTCTTTGCCTAGGCCGATATATATAGAGGAGTTTTTTCTATATTTTCGTCTAGAAGCCAACGTCATACTGAATGGGAGAAAATTGAAAGCATTCCTCCTAAGAGCTGGAACAAGACAAGGATGCCCACTGTCACCAGTCCTATTCAACATGGTGCTGGAAATCCTAGCCAAGGGCAATCAGGCAAGAGAAAAATATTAAGAGTATCCAAATTGAAAAGAGAAGGTCAAACTATCACTCTTCACTGATGATATGATTTTGTATCTAGAAAAACCCAAAGATCCCACCAAGAGTCTCCTGGAATTGACTAATAAATTCAGCAAAGTCTCAGAATACAAAATCAATGTACATAAATCAGCAGCACTTCTATATACTAATAACAGTTAAGCCAAGAGTCAAATCAAAGACTCAATAGTTACAAAGAAATATTCACAATAGTTACAAAGAAAATAAAATATAATAATCTCAGTCAAGGAGGTGAAAGATCTGTATGAGGAGAACTACAAAGCACTGAGAAAAGAAATCACAGAGGATACAAACAAATGGGAAAACACATCATGCTCATGGATCAGTAGAATCAACATTGTTAAAATGTCCCTACTACCCAAAGTGATTTACAAATTCAATGCAATCCCCATCAAGTTACCCAAGTTATATTTCACAGATCTAGAAAAAATAATTCTATGCTTTGTTTGGAACCAGAAAATAGCCTGAATAGACAAAGCAATCTTAAGTAAACAGAACAAATCTGGAGGCATCACATCACCAGACTTCAAACTATGCTACGAGGCTATAGTAACCAAAACAACATGGTATTGGTACAAAAATAGGGGCATAGACCAATGGAACAGAACAGAGAACCCAGACACGAGACCGTCTACCTATAGCCAACTGATCATCAACAAAACAGGTCACAATGCACCCTGGGGAAAAGAAGCCCTCGTCAATAAATGGTGCTGGGAAAATTGGATAGTCACACGCAGGAGAAAGAATCAAGACCCCTATCTCTAACTACTCACAAAAATTATTTCAAGATGGACAAAAGACTTAGATCTAAGGGATAATGTGATCTTGTATTCAGAAAACCATAGAGTCTACCAAAAAATCTACTAGAAGTAATAATGAATTCAGTGAAGTTGCAAGATGCAAAATCAACATACTGAAATCAGTTGCATTTTTATACACTAACAAAAAACTGACAAATAAATTAAGAAAACAATTCCATTTATAATAGTGTCAAAAAGAATAAAAAGCTTAGGAATAAATTTAATCAAGGAGTAAGAAGATTTGTACAGTAGAAACTTTAAGACATTTATTAAGAAATTGAAGAAGACACAAATAAATGGAAATATATCCCATGTTCATGCATTGGAAGAATCAACATTATTAAAATGTCCATACTTTCCAAAGTGATCTACATATTTAATGCAATCTTTATCAAAATTTTAATGTCATTTTTCACAGAATAGAAAAGAATTTCTAAAGTTTGCATGGAATCACGAAAGACCCTAATTAGCCAAAGAAATCTTGAATAGGAAGAAAAAGGCTGGAGGCATTACACTTTCTGATTTCAAACACTAATACAAAGCTGTGGTAATCAAAACAGTATGATGATGGCATTAAGACAGACACATAGACACATGGAATTGAACAGAGAGCCCAGAAATAAACCCACACACAGAGTCAACTAATCTTTGACAAGGACACCAAGAATACACAACAGGGAACATACAGTGTCTTCAATAAATGGTGCTGGGGAAACTGGATATCCACATGCAAAAGAATGAAATTTGACCTTTATTTTACACTATACAGAAAAATTAACCCAAAATGGATTAAAGACTTAAATGTAAGACCTGAAATTATAAAACTCCTGGAAGAAAAGATAGGGAACAAGCTTTTTGACATTGGTCTTGGCAGAGATATTTTGGATATGACTCCAAAAGCACAAGTGAAAAAAGAAAAAATAAACAAGTGATACTACATCAACTAAGTAGCTTCTGTGCAGCAAAGGAAACCATCAACAAAATGTAAAGGCAACCTACAAAACAGGAGAAAATATTTGCAAACTGTATGTCTGATGAGAAGTTAATATCCAAAATATATAAGGAACTCATACAACTCAATAGCCAATAAACAAAAACAAACAAAACAAAAACAAAATACCAAATAACCTAATTAAATAATAGACAAAGGACTTGAATAGACAGTGTTTCAAGGAAGACATGCAAATAGCCAAAAAGTACATGAAAATATGCTCAACATTACTAATCTTGGGGAAATGCAAATCAAAACCACAATGAGATATTCCCCCACATCTGCTGGGATGGCTATTATCAAAAGATAAGAGATAACAAGTGATGGTGAGAGTGTGGAGATGAGGCAACGCTCGTACACTGCTGGTGGGAATGTAACTTTGGTACAGGCATTGTGTAAAACAGTATGGAAGTTCGAAAACCATCATATAATCCAGCAATCCTACTTCTGGGTATATATTTAAAGAAAATAAAATCAGAGCCTTGAAGAGATATCTGCACTTCCATGTTTATTGCAGAATTATTCAAAATTGCCAAGATATAGAAACAACATAAATATCCATTGATAGATAAATGAAGAAAATTATATATGTGTGTGCGTGTGTATATATAATGGAATATTACTCAGTTGTATAAAAGAAGGAGCTCCTGCTATTTGCCACAACGTGGATAAACAGGGGGACATTTTGCTAAATGGAACAAACCAGACACAGAAAGACAAATATTGCATAATCTCACTGTATCTGGGATTTAAAAAAGTAAAACTCATAGAAGCAGAAGAGCAGAACAGTGATTGCCGGGGCTGAGTGTGGGAGAGGACAGGGAGGTGTTGGTTAAAGGGTAAAAGCCTTCATTTGTGAATTGAATAAATTCTGGGGATCTAAGGCACAGCATGATGAAAAAGAAAGAAATCTTGTACCCATGAGCAGCTACTCCTCATTTTCCTCTGATCACCCTTAGCCCTAGGCTACCAGTACCCTACTTACTGCCTCTGTAGATTTATCTATTCAGGACAGTTCATAGAAATGGAATCTTACACTGCGTGGTCCTCTGTGACTGACTTCTTTCAGTAAGCATCATGTCTTCAGTATGGTGCATTTATCAGTTCTTCATTCTTTTTTATTATCAAATAATGCCCATGGTATGGATATATTGCATTTTATTTATTCATTCATCAGTAGATGGACATTTGAGTTGCTTCTACAACTTGGAAATTATGAATACTGCTGCTATGAACATTGGTGTTAAAGTTTTCTTGAAGACTTATGAATTAATTTCTCTTTGGTATATATATATTAATATCTCGGAATGAAATTTCTGGGTGATACAGTAATTCTATGTTTAACATTTTGGGCAACTGCCAAACTGTTTTCCAAAGTGGCTGTATCATTTTACATTCTCACCAGCAATGTGTGAAAATTCCAATTTCTTGGTATCCTGTCAACACTTGTTATTCTGCTTTTTAAAAAATTAAATCCATCCTAGTGGGAGTGAAGTGGTATCTCTTTGTAATTTTGATTTTATTTCCCTGATGGCTAATAATGCTGAGCATATTTTTATGTGGTTATTCACCATTTGCATATCTCTTTTGAAGAAATGTCTATTTAGATCTTTTTCCTAGATTTTAATTAGGTTATTTGTCTTGTATTGGTGAATAATAAGAGTCCTTTATATATTCTAGATACAAGTCCCTCATCAGATACATGATTTACAAAAATGTCCTCCCGTTATGTGGATGTACTTTCACTTTCTTAATGGTGCCCTTTAAAGCACAAAAGTTTTTAGTTTTGACACAACCCAATTTATCTATTTCTTCTTTTTTTATTTATGTTTTTGGTGTTTATCGAAGATGCCTTTCCCTAACCAAAGATTGTGAAGGTTTACTCCTATTTTTTTAGTGTTTTTATAGTTTTAGTTCTTAGTCTGTGATCCAGCTGACTTAGTTTTTGTGTGTCATGTGAAAAAGGAGCCCAGCTCCATTCTTTTGCATGTGGGTATCCAGTTGACCCAGCACCATTTTTTGAAAAAATTTTTGTTTCCCTACTGAATTGTTTTGGCATCATTGTAAACATCAATTGATTATAAAGTTTTTTTCTGGACTCTTAATTCTATTCTATTGATCTATATTTCTATCCTTATGCCAATACCACACTGTCTTTGGTAGCTTTATGGTAAGTTTTGAAATAATGAACTGTAAGTCTTACAACTTTCTGTTTTTCCCTCAAGATTGTTCTGAATATTCTGGGTCTCTCAAATTTCCACTTGAATTTTAGGGTCAGATTGTCAATTTCTTGAAAAATTCTAAGTGTGATTAAGAGAGGGATTTTACTGAATTTAGATGAATATGGAAAATATTGCCTTCTTAGCGATATTAGATTTATTGATCCATGAGCATGGGCTATCTTTCCATTTATTTGTCTTCTTAAATTTTTCAGTGATATTTCGTAGTTTTGTATTTCATTTGTTAAATTTAGTCCTGAGTATTCTTTTTCATTTTAATGCTATTATAAATGGAATAGCTTTCTTAATTTCATTTTTGGATTGATCATTGACAGTACATAGAATTATAAATGATTTTTGTGTATTACTCTTGTATCCTGCAACATTTGCTGAAATAATTTTATAGTTCTGTAGATTTTGGGGGTTCTATAGGATTGTTTATACACAAGATTATGCCACCTAAAATCACAAATAGTTTTACTTCTTCCTTTCTAATATGTTTGAATTTAATTTAGTTTAATTAATTAATTTATTTTTTTCGCTAATTGCTGTAGCTAGACCTCCAGTATAATGTTGAGTAGAAGTGGTGATAGCAGACATCTTTTTCTTGTTTCTGATCCTAGAGGAAAAACATTCACCCTTTTACCATTAAGTTTGATGTTAGGTAGGGGGTTTTTAAACTAATGTCCATTATCAGATTGAGGAAGTTTCCTTCTATTCAACTGATGGTGAGTGGTTTTATCCTAAAAGGATGTGAGATTTTTGCCAAATGCTTTTGTTCTTCATTTATGGACACTATCATGTGTTTTTTATGCTTTATTATGTTGATATGAGTATTAATTTAACTGATTTTCATATGTTAAACCAACACTATCTTTCTAGGGTAAATCCCACTTAGATATGGTTGCTTAATACGTGGCTGGATTTGGTTTTCCAGTTTTGATTGAAGATTCTTGCATATAAATTTATTAAAAAATTAATCTGTTTTCTTGTGGTGACTTTATTATATAGTTTGTGTACAATGGTAATGCAATTTCATGGAACGAGTTGGGAAGTATTTTTATTTTTGGGGAGACATTTTATAAAAAAATTACTATTAATTTTTCTTTAAATGTTTGGTAGAATTCCCCAGTGAAGCCACGTAGACTCAGGCTTTCCTTTGTGGGAGTTTTAAAATAACTAATTGGTATCTTTACTTGTTATAGGTGTATTCAGAGTTTGGTATTTCTTCTTTCTAGTTTAAGTAACTGTGTAGTTCTAGGAACTTGTCAATTTCATTGCTCATATACTAGTATTCCCTTACAGTCCTTTTTATTTCTGTAAGGTCAATATAAATGCTTCCACTTTCCTTCCTGACTTTTTGCAATTTAATTCTTTTCTCTTTTTCTCTTGGTCAGTCCAGCTAAATGTTTGTCAATTTTGTTGATTTTTTCAAAGAGCAAACTTCTAGTTTTGCCAGTTTTCACTGTTGTTTTTCTCTTCTCTATTTCATTATTTTCTGCTCTAATCTTTATGTTCCCTTCTTTCTATTTATTTTAGATATAGTCTGCTCTTCTTTCTCAAGTATCTTAAGGGGAAAGTTTAGGTTATTGAGTTGAGGTTCTTTATTTTTAGTGGACACTTACAGCTATAAATTTACATCTGGACACTGCTTTAGCTTCATCCTGTGAATTTTTGATATTAATAAATTATGTCTTCATTTTCACTTACATAAAAGCATTTTCTAATTCCCCTTATGATTCATTTTTCATCTATTAGTTATTTAGGAGTATGCTGTTTAATTTCCACGTAATTTTCCCAATTTTTTTCTGTTATTTATTTGTAATATAATGTAGTGGGAGAACATAATTTGTATGATTTCAATTATTGAAAATTGATGAAGGCTTGTACTCTATCCTAGCATTTTGTCTGTCTTGAAGAATGTTTTATGTGCTCTTAAAAAGAATGTTTATTGTTGTTCATTTGTTATTCTGTGGAGTATTATGTAGATGTCTGTTAATTGGTTTATAGTTTTGTTCATTTCTTCTATTTTATATTGTGCCTAATGGTTCTATTCATCCTCAAAAGTTTGGTAACAACTTTTCTTGTTAACTTGTCAATTTTTTATGCAATTCCATCATTTTATTTCAACTTCATTTTTCAGAGAAAATTTTGCTGGAGATAAGATTCTTGCTTGATGGGTTTTGTTTTTGTTTTCTTTAATTCCATTGAATATGTTATTCCTCTGCCTTCTGTTTGTGATTATCAATCAGTTGCTAATTTTATTATGGTTTCTTTTTTAAGTGATGAGTAATTTTTCTGTTACTGCTTCCAAGATTTTCTCTTTGTCTTTGAACATTTGACTATGGTGTGTCTGGGTGTGGATCTCATTTTTTTGCATTTGTTCTACTTGGTGTTCTTTGAACTTCTTGGACAAATAGCTTAATACTTTTCTTCTAATTTAGAAAGTTTTCAGTTGTTATTTCTTAAAATACATTTTATACTTTTTTCTCTCTTTCTTCTACCTCCAGTCAGTCTTTTTGGGCTGCCCTCCTTTCCGGTTAGGTAGTGCAGCCAGGAAACCCCTCCGACTGGCCCTCCACACGTGGTTAGTGATGGGACCTTTACCCACAGCCAAGGGCCCCGTGGCTCGTGGTGGCTCTCTGTTTCCCTGCCCAGCAAAGAATGAAGAAATTTTTGTTGAGGTCTGAGGACTCTGTACACGGGGTCCAGCTTCTCCGGGACAGCGCACGGCACCCTCCTCAGCGGCCCTGCCATCCCCACCGCTTTGGGTGTTTTCAGGACCTGCTGTTCCCTGTTCCAGCTCTAACCTGGGGGAATCTCTTTCTCCTCCCTCCCTCACACACGCACACACCACACACAGGGTCTCTGGAGGTAGCTGTGGCAGGGCCCAGCCCAGGGTCTGCATTGACACGTGGCCATCAGGATAACGTGAATCTGGACTCTTGTGTCCTTGGTAAAGCTTTGCAGCTCCTGGCCCTGCCCCCGAATGGACAGGCCAGTCCCCCACCGTGGTGGTGAGTTCTGCCAAGGCAGCCCAGGCCTGCAGGGGTCCTGCTGACGCCTGGGGGGGGGGCAGACAGGGGCTGGAGCTCACTGTCGGGAGAGTAGCTTCAGAGACTTGGTCCGAAGCAAGGGGAGACCTGGATGTCCAGCACTTACACGGACGCTGCAATTAGTGTAAGCAGGGTCTTTTCCTTTTCCTCTTCCCTCTCTTCCTCTCCTGCCTCCTTCCTTCTTTATTTTCACTTTAAATCTGTGATTAGTCTTGGTGAAACAAGTAACAGAGGTAGGATTCCAACTTTATTCTAAAAAAATTGATGATTCAGTGCCCCTAACGTCGTACATTAAATGGTCTATCTTTAGCTCCTAATTTGAAATAATGCAGTTCTTATGTAGTAAATTACCTTATATTTTCAGTTTCTTTATCCTGTTATATTGACCTATTTAAAAAATTCTTCTCTAAAAGCATATTGTATTATTATTTTCATTTAATAAAATGTTTTAATATCTGATTGGGCAAGTCCTCTCTTATCCTAACTGACTTTTCTTCATTTACTTTCTTTAACGCTGGCTGTGCACATGACCTTTGCAATCACTGGGTGTAGTTCCAAAAAGTGAAACAAATGAATAAAAAGCAACCAATAGGGGTTTTAATTTGATTTTGATAGGACTTGTTAATGTAAAAAAATCGACATGTTTATAATATTCATTTTTCTAGTCCTGGAGCAAGGGGACTTTCTCCATTTATTCAAACCATTCCTGCCCACGAGCGGGCGTCATGGTCTTCTTCATCCAGGTGTCCACAGTGTTTTAAGGTACCTCTAGAGAGAGTCTGGGTTGTGTTGCTGCTGTAAATGGCTTCTGCTTGTCATTGTATTTCCTAACTCTGTTATTGGTTTATAAGAAAAGTTGTTTCTAAACAATTTTTTATATTTCTTTTTCAACCAGCCACTTACTGCATACAATGGCAGCTGCTGGCGGGGGAAAGCTCACCCTGGTTTCAGGGAGGGACCAATGGCTGGTGACGAAAGTCCCAATGACCATCCGCTGAGGTCTCGCCATTTAATAGGGTGTGGTGCAAAGGACTGTGTTTGCAGGGACGAGAGAGACTCAGGCTTCAGTCCCGTGCTGCTTCTTTCTTTTTATGTTGACGAGGGCAAGCCGTTTTAGTCTCTGACACTCAGTCTGCCCATCTAGAATGTGACTATTAACCTCACTGCTATGAATGCGTAGCTGTGGGCATCGTGCAGCGCATGTGTGTCCCCGACACTAGTACGTGCCCTGAAAGTACAGCTCTGGGCGCTGCAAGGCTCATTCTCGCCTATTGCAGAGTAAATGAGGCGTGGCCTTGCCCACACGGC
>CAUYSK010037050.1:0-36897 GCA_963575035.1 Avahi laniger | reverse complement strand
TCTCGCTCTGTTGCCCGGGCTAGAGTGCTGTGGCATCATCCTGGCTCACAGCAACCTCAACCTCCTGGGCTCAAGCAATCCTTCTGCTTCAGCCTCCCGAGTAGCTGGGACTACAGGCATGCACCACCATGCCTGGCTAATTTTTTTTTTCTATGTATTTTTAGCTCACAGTGACCTCAAACTCCTGGGCTCAAGCAATCCTACTGTTTCAGCCTCCCGAGTAGCTAGGACTACAGGCATGAGCCACCATGCCCGGCTAATTTTTTTTTTTCTATGTATATTTTTAGCTGTCCAATTAATTTCTTTCTATTTTTGGTAGAGACGGGGTCTCGCTCTTGCTCAGGCTGGTCTCGAACTCCTGAGCTCAGAACGATCCGCCCGCCTCTGCCTCCCAGAGTGCTAGGATTACAGGCTTGAGCCACCGTGCCCAGCCTCTTTCTATTTTTAATAGAGACGGGGTCTCACTCTTGCTCAGGCTGGTTTCAAACTCCTGAGCTCAAATAATCCGCCCACCTCGGTCTCCCAGAGAGCTAGGATTACAGGCGTGAGCCACTGCGCCCGGCCTGTGTGTGTTGTTTTGATTAAAGTAGATGAAGGAAATCCAGGTTCTCATACAGATTTGTAGTGGGAAAAATTAGTATTTTAATATCTTTTTCAGATCACTGATAGTTTTCTTTGGTATGTTACCAAAATTAGACAAATGGCAGTTTTTGAAAAATTAGTTGCAATATGGAATGTGTACCCATATCAATGGGCTTCTCATACTCTGCTATATTAAATTTCATTGGTCTGTCTTACATTTTGAATGGGTCTGATTTATTCATGGCTGATTTTGTAATATTACTCATTGGTCATTTTGAGAATAATGACTTACTGAGAAATGTTCACTTCATTCATTTTTAAGAAAATGTCTGCCAAATACCCAAGTCTGAATAATCATAGTTTGTCAGTTATTCTTTCTAATAAAAATGATGCTCTGGCCAGGCGTGGTGGCTCACGCCTGTAATCCTAGCACTTTGGGAAGCCAAGGAGAGAGGATCCCTTGCGACCTCAGGAGTTGGAGACCAGCCTGAGCAAGAAGAGTAAGACCCTGTCTCTACTAAAAATAGAAAAAATTAGCTGGGCGTAGTGGTGCACGCAGGTAGACCCGGCTACTCAGGAGGCCAAGGCAGGAGGATCACTTGAGCCCAGGAATTTGAAGTTACCGTGGGCTGTGATGACACCCCTGCACTGTAGCTAGGTGACAGAGCGAGATTCTATCTCAGAAAAAAAAAAAATTATGTTCTATGCAAAAAGCAGGTAGCTCAACTTGCAATGCAAACAATTGTGTCAATGCTGTCAGTACTTTGGTATCCAGCAGAAGTGTTTTATGCTTGGACTATTAACAAGACATGTACTCAAGGGACATGTTTTAATAAAATTAGTAATTCTTACTCCATCATTGACATTCTTACATGAAGGTGGCCTTTTTGTCAAACTGCAAGTACGTGGGGCTGAAGAATATGACTTCTGGTACAGTTTGATGCTGCTTTGTTGATTTGGGTTAAGACCCCAGAAGTTTCACCAAACACAGTTGCTTTCATATCATCAGTACAAGTGTCCACAGACTGAATACTGTAAAACACTGTTAGTACTACTAGGAAAATGGCGTTGACCTCATGGACACCCTCCCTGCCCCACCCCCAGAAGACCCAGAAGCCCAGGGATCATAATTTGAGAGCCACTGGTCGATATGACCATGGTGGGCACCAATAGCACATGGCCACCAACAGCTCGGTCTGCTTCCCTGGGCCTCAGTTTTCTCCACTAAAGGAAGGCCTGGGCAGGCTCTCCATTTCTCCGCACTGCTGGGCCCTCTTTGCTAGTCTAATGCTCTTGGCTGCTTTTTCCTCCCTCTCTCATGCCTCCTTTTCTCTCCACAGCTCCTCCTCAGCTTACCCCTTGCAGGTTGGCATCCTCCTTACTGTTGTTTACCCTCCTCCTTCTCCGCCTGGGTGATTGTTTCACCTCCTGGTCTTTAACCATCACCTGCAGGCTGACAGCTCCCAAAACTGTCTTCAATCCAGATGTCTGTTCTGGGCTCCAGTTTCATGGTTGCACCTGGGACCTCTCCACCTGTGTGCCCTACAGGCACATCAGAGTCAGCGTGTCTAAACTGATTCTTCCTCTTCACCCACACATTGCCTCCTCTTCCAGAATAGCTGGTCTTGGTTCCTCCATCATCCATTCAACAGCTTCAGCCCCAATCCCAGGAACCCTGCTCCCCTTATCTGGCTCCCTCACTTCCCTCATCTAATCACCTGGCCCATCAGTCCTGCCTCCTAAATATTCCCCACCTCTCTGCCCTCCAGCTCCAACACCACTGCCTCAGGTCAGGCCCCGGCACCTCTGACCTAAACTACTGCCAGTTTTCTCTCTTGTCCCCCTGCCCCAGTTTTCAACCTGTACTGTACAGCTCAGGGTGGAAACACAAGAGTTATCTTCTCATACTTTTGTTTTTCATTAAATAAATACATATTAGTACTTATCACGCCAGGCACTATGCAGGGCGTGGGGCTACAACCTAGAACACAACAGATAGCGTCCCTGGCCTCCAGCACTCACGGCATATAAAGGAAGAGAAGAGTGTGGGGCACAGGTCACTGAGACGCAGTGTGTGGGGGAAAGATGCAGAAGGTGCTTGGGAACCCTTAGTAGCACTGGCTGAGGACTAGCTGGGTCTGAGGGGTGGTCAGGGAGCACTTCTTGGAGGAAGCGACTCTCACTCAGACTGCTCACTGGGTGGGAGTTGGCTAAGAGAGGTGGGCGTGTGGTGGTGACAAGCTTTCCTGGAAAATTTGCTCATCTCATTTCCCAGCTAAACGACTCTCTTCTGAGCTTCACCACTGGCTGCAGGGTCAAGTCCAAGTTCCTTACGTGGAACACAACCTTTACGGCCGCACCTTCCACCACTGCCCGGTACTCGCTGCAATCAGCCGGTGCCGCTTTCAGTTCCCAGACCCTGCTCTCTCCGCTCCAGGCCTTCGCACACGTGCCGTCTGTGTCCTCCACCCTTCCCAGGAAGCCCTGCCTTGCCTGGCTATCGAACTCTGAATCCCCCACGTCAGCTGGTCCAGGGGACCTTCCCGGCCCCTCCCGTGTAGACTTTGCGGCTCCGTCTCCCATGCTCCCCACCTGTACGTACACCTCTCACCTCTCTGCGCTTCTCGTTAGCGCTCGTCCACCTGTGTGTCTGTCCTGCTTCTGCCTGCCAGGGCAGCATCCCAGCTGCTGTCTGGGGCCCACACGCTCACCCCGTGAGCATTCTGGGCATCCCCAGGATGTGTGACTCAACTGCTAGTGGACAAAGTTAGACAGTGACCCTTACCCCTCCCCCATGTCTTCCCCTCGTCCAGCTCTGCAACCTCCCTTTGCCCCTATCGCACCCCAGGGAGATATCAGTTCTGCAGGACATTACCACACCTATTGGGCACGCCACACCTGCCACGAGTCACCGATGCTCCTGGCAGTCTCACTGCAGGAGCAATGCTATGGGGTTGCTGGTCCCCATTGCCTTATAAAGCCATGGGGCTCAGCCCCCAGATACATCTAAGTCACAAATATCAGTCCAGCTTGGAATCAGTTCCTCCTTTCCACTGAGCAAAGCTTTGTCTCTGAGCCCGCGCACTGTGCCTGTTTCCTTCCCTCAGAGAGAGATCTTTCTCAGCGGGCCTCTCAACCCCTCATGCAAATAGGCTTCCCAAGGTCCGCCCACCAGCTGTCTAGATGGGCGTGGCCTGCGTCGCACACTCCCACCAGCCTGGAGGCGAAAGATGTGTGGGTATTTACTGATTTACAATAAAACTTTGTATAAGCAATGCTGAATTCAGCTTCATCATTAAAAAATAGAATAAATAGAAAAAATAGAATAGTTTAGAAATAAATTGAATAAAAAGTTAATGTTCCCCTTCCACCCCTACTTCCATCCTACCTTACAGATAGGCACTGTTAATTATTTGGTGGAAATGTTCAGACCTTTTGCTTTGCATTTACACATACATGTGGCTGCGATATTATCTGGGAAATTAATCTTTTTTCTTCACTGAATGTTCCCTTTTTCTGCCCTCACGTTTATGGAGTTTATTAGCTCCAGAGCGGCTCCCCAAGTTAAAAAACTGTATCAACCCTCAAGCATCTCTGGCTCCTGTGTGCTGAAAGCTTAAGCATTTAGGGCAACGTCAGGATGTGCTGAGTAGCTCATCAAAGGATTCTCTTGCACAGATTAAATGCCTTGGCAGGAAACAAGATGGAAGGATTTCCTCTGGAGTGGAAAGACCCCCAACCCTTCGCAGCCCTTCCCTCCCCAGTCTGGCTAGGGGCAGGAGACACAGAGGAGAGAGATCTGTGGCCTCCTGAGTCCCATTCCGCCTTCTGACACTTTCCCTAGGCAGACAGAAGCAAGATCCCAGAGGAGGGCCTCATGGTGGGCTCGGCCATGAGGACACGGACAGCCTGGTCCAAGGTTCCTGGCTGCCCATGAGGGCACAAGACAATAGACGCTATCAGACTTGTCCTCAGCTGACTTCACAGGCACCTCTTCTAGCCCATGCCTGGCACTTCCCAGTGTTCTGGAAAATTCATACACACCTGAAATTAAGTATCCTATTGTCAGGATGGAAGCTTACCGTAAACACTGAGTTGAGTTATAGACTAAAATTTAATTTCTTGCATACCCGAGTTTGTGAATTGAAATTCATTTCTATGGTTTAGACTATTTATATTTTGCCATTAAAAAATTAACAATATGTCTTGAAAATTTTTCCATACCAGTAGAAATGAATAAATAGGAATGAGGTACGTTTATCTCAGTCTTTTCAAAAAGCTGAATATTACTTTTTTGAAAAATACATGCTCATGGTAGGAGACTCAAACAGTACCAAAGGAGACAGCAGTTCCCCAGTCCTCAGTTACTGCTCCCTAGACATAACTATTGTTAACAGCTTCTTGAGGATTCTTCTAGAAATTTTCTAAGCAGGTAAAGTCATATATCTCTACATAGCTCTTTTTATATACAAAGAAGCTCAAACTATATATACCTTTCTACTTATATATTTTCTATTATAATAAAGATCTTTCTAGTATATTTTTTCTATTATATATTATATACTATAAATAATAGTTACTATTTATGACTTATTATTAAATAAGTTCTACTTATCTAAGTAGATAGAGTTCTACTTCATTTCTTTCAATGGCTACCTAGTATTTTACAAAATGGACGTACCACATGTATCCAACCAATTGATTGGCATTTAAGTTTCCAGATTTTTAGCTATTACCAATTAAGGACACAATGAACACAAGAAAAGCTTACATTTATTGACCACAGACATTGTTGGTGGTATATGGTAAGTCACATAACCCTTGTAATAGCCCAATGAGTTAGCTCCTTTTATGGACCCTACTTCGTGAGGAAGGAATTAAGTCACAGAGAGGTTAATAACTTTCCCAAGGTCTCATATCTGGTAGGTGGCAGATCTGGGACTTGAACCCAGGTCCCAAGCCTGCACTCTAGATTGCTACACCACAGCTCCCCAGTAGACCCTGAGCACTTGCGCTGGTATATCCATAAATATACCACAGCAGTGCACCTGCTGGGTCAAAGTATGTGCATTCTGCACTTTAACAGTGCTAAATGGTCAGGATGTTATTTTATGTAGAGAGCAATGTACTTCTTTTCATAACCAAGTACAGAGCCCACTTGTTTCCCAGGTACCTGCTGAGGCCCTGGTGCTCTATTACATGAGAGGGTTCTCTCTGTTGTGCCAGAGCTTCAGCTCTGAATCCTGTCTGGCCTTCTCTGGGCTGGACTGGGCTCCAAGGAGTCTTGGTAACCCCTTCATGGCCCTCCAGCTAAGGCTCAGTCCACAGCTGCTGGAGAAGTCTATCCTGGCTCCTCTGCTCTTTGTAGCTTCTCGGTCTCCCAAGGATGAGGTTACCTCCCAACTAGAGGCTGCCTAGGCCCCATTTTCCTCCATCTGCAAGAGGAGAGAATAGCAGCCACCTAGACAAACAGAATGGGCCGCTTCTTGCCCTCCCACCTGCAGCTCCCACATCTAACCGCAAGGGCACCCATGGCGGGACCTCCAGGCCTTGATCTGCGCCAGACCTGCACGGAGGTGGGAGGTCAGATCGTGAGGCCTGGCTTCTCCATGGCTGTGGCCTTTATAGGACTGTATCAGTGGTTCCCAAACATGGACAGTTTTGTCCCCAACCAGCAGGGGACGTTTGGCAATGTCTGGAGATATTTTTAGTTGTTACAACTTGGGGCACGCGTGTGTGTGTGTGTGTGTGTGTGTGTGTGTGTCTGTGTGTGTGTGTGTACATGTGGGGAGAAAGAGGCCAGGAATGCTGCTAAACATCCTATAATGCACGGGACAGCCCTGACAGCAAAGAATTATCCAGCCTAAAGTGTCAACAGTGCTGACATTGAGAACCCTGGTCTATAGCAGGGCTGACAGTACCCAGCACTTGAATGTCACCCATGGCTCCTGAATCTCTGTTTAACAGGAGCTGAGGGGTGGGTGGTATCTGCTTTGAAGGGAAGTGGCTTAAAGCTGTATTTATGAAAAGTTTTTTGTCGGGTGGCTGAGGTGGGAGAATTTCTTGAGGCCAGGAGTTCAAGGCTGCAGTGTTCTATGATCGCATCTGTGAATAACCACTTTACTCCAGCCTGGGCAACATAGTGAGACCCCTGTCTGTTAAAAAAAAATACTTTTTATAAACAAATGAGTGCATACCGATGTCCCCCTCAAAGAATGGTAGAATGGCTGGTGAAGTTTGGGGGTGAGCAGTGGGACAGATGGGCATTCTCTACATGCAATTGCAGACTATTGACAAATTAAAGATGTTGAAAACACTATAAAATTTACTAAATATGGCCCTGCTATTCTCAAAAAAATAACTGGAATTAAATGCCTTATCATTAAGCCAGCTAGAAAGAAATTTCACTCAGCAGGGTAGAAACTCAAGAAGCAAGACAAAGAACAAGAAAACACACTGACAAAAAGGAACTAGAACAAATTAATTAAGAAAAAAAGCAGAAATTAATGAATTAGAAAACAGAAAATCTGTAACTTTAATAAATACATTTAAGACAAATAAAATAGACAATTTGACATGCTTCTTAAGAAGGAAACAAACAAAATTAAGTAAAAGTGGATGTAGAAGTGGAACAAAAACATTGATAAAAGAAACCACGGTGGAACCTCTCTGTGTGCGAGTGACATAGGCTTGGGGGAACATAGTGGACTCTGGAACGTCCTCATGCATTTATTTAACAACTGTTTACTGAGCACATGCCGTGTGCCGGGCACTGTTCTAAACACTGGGGGTACAGCATTGAACAAAATAGACAACAAGTGGTGCCCTCAGACAGTGCCATTCTGCCTGAGCCCTAGGGAGCCATGTGTGACAGCAGTGGGAATCAGTAATACCAGTTCAGCTAAGACCCCAGGCTGGCCCAAATGCCTGATTCCCAAAACATTTGTTGATTGAACAAAAAAATGCTGAGACTTAGGTGAGGTGGTAGAGCAGGAGATGAGAGCAAGTTTAACTTAATTCCAGAAAGTCTGGATCCAGAGGGCAGATTCTACCATATAAGAAAATTAATTTTTTTTCCGAGACAGGGTCTCGCTCTTGCTCAGGCTGGTCTCGAACTCCTGAGCTCAAGTGATCCACCCACCTCGGCCTCCCAGAGTGCTAGGGTTACAGGCATGAGCCACCACACCTGGCCTTGAAAATTAATATTTCTTAATGACCCCAGAGCCTGTCTTTTTGCCAAGGATTGATGTGGCCGAAGTGGTGTCCTGCTCTGAGAACGACTGACCGGCTCTCAGATACCCCACCTATTAAAAGTTAAGGAACGCACGTGGAGTTGCTTCCTCCTCCCTTATGCATCTGTATCCCAGACTCCCAGCACATAAGGAAAGAAATCTTTGCTCCAAGAATTGGAGCCATGCCAGCCCCTAACCCTTAGAAGGCTCTGCGGCAGCCTGGCTCTCCCAAAGGCCAGCATGGAATCACCCCCAAATACTCTGTGTTAGACCATTTTGTGCTGCTGCAACAGAATACCATAGACTGGGGAATTTATAATGAACAGAAACTGACTTTCACGGTTACGACGCTGGGAAGTCCAAGATCAAGGGGCCGACATCTGGTGAGGGCCTCTTGCTGCTTCATCCCATGGCGAAGGTGAAAAGGCAAAGAGAGGGCCAGAGAGAGAGAAAAGGGGACCAACCTCGTCCTGTTAGGAAAAGCCCACTCCCGCGGTAACAGCACTAACCCGTTCACTCTGCCCTGCGGCCCAATCCCCTCTCGTTCGGCCCCGCCTCCCAGCACTGTTTCATTGGGGGTTAAGTTTCCAACACACGCTTTTTCGGGGACACATCCAAACCACAGTACACCCTTTGTTTTAGGCCCTCTCAACACCCAGTGCCCTTGGTGGGCTGCCCTGGGTGTTCTGTGGAAGAGTTTCCACAGAAGTGTTCTGTGGTCGGCAGCTGTCTCCCAACTCAGCTGTGGCCACTTCTTTGGGTTCCAGAGCACCTGGGAAGGGAGCCTGCCCTTGTGCCTGGCTGTGGGGGACCTGTCTTCACAGAGAGGAGCGAGAGAGCGCTCAGGGGACGCACAAGAAGACGTTTTTGAAAGGCCTCTTCTGCTTTTGTTAACAATGGCAAACACTTATGCCTTGTTCACCCTGTGCTTGGCACTGTTCTGTGTGTGACATCCAGTAACTCATTTTATCCTCACAACCACTCGCGGGGCCAGGTTCCTCTACTCTCCTCCCATGTAAGAGGTGAGGAAGCTGCGGCCGGAGCTGTGGAGTACCATGTCTGAGGTCCCCGTGGTGGAAGTCTGGGCTTGACCTCCATAAAGCCACTCACATGTGTTCATGGCAGATGCTACGGGACTTCTCTCTCCACTCCTTCTAGAACCTTGGGAACATCAGGGCATGTTCACATTTATACAAGGAGAAAAAGAAACAGTTGTCTCTCGTCTTCTCTCCCTGATCCTGACTCTCTCACCATTCCGATGGCTTTTGTATTTTTTCTTTTCTACAGAGGATTTAGCTGAAGTGAGTACTGATTGCAGAGATAGACTTGAGAGCAAACTTTATCACTCAGGAGGACAACGAGGACCTGGTGAGCTGGCTTGGGACACCAGGGCACAGGGCTGTTCTCACTAGGCCCTTGGTTTGGAATAAGGGGGTGCTTCCCCAGAAGAGGCCTCCAACAGCCAAGATGTGACGTAGGTGGGATAAGGGTTGCAAAGGAATGAGAAGCACTCTGTTGGGTCCAAGCCAACTTTGCACTAGAGGCAAAGAGGAAACACTTATTGGTTCATTAATTATAGGATGCCAGAGGACTGGCTTTGCCTCTGGGTGTGGGGGCAGTAACCTAAGCTTTAAACAAACATCCCATCACTCAACAATAATTAGCAGCAACAATAGGCTTCTTCATAGAACTAGATTGACAGGTGGCCCACAACACACAGCCTCCAGCCTGGCCTAGAACTGGGCTTGTGTGCCACACCTGTGGGGCCCGCCGGCCCATGCCCGGCCAGCCCGCAGGGGCAGGGGCACAGAAGTGACGCATTCTCCCTTGGGCTCTTTGCCTACGTAGTAGGCACCGAAAGGAACACAAAGGAAATGTGAGACACGAACTTTACCCACAGTCTAGTGAATTGAGGAGACAAGATTAAGCTAAAAAGTTAAACAGCAACACAAGAAAGATCACATGTAATATAAAGTGTGTGAATCCTCGGAGCCGAATGGGAGCTCTGGACAGGGACTCCCCACCAGGTGGATGGGAAAGCGGGGATGTGGTGGGGTCTGCGTTACCTGTGGGGTTTCTCCCAGGACACGCTGCCATGTTTCTCATAAAAGAAGTAGGAAACACAAAGAAGAAAAGGAAAAAAGTCTTGCTAACAACACTTGCTAGCGATATGTATTATTACTGTTTTGGTTGTATCCTTTGAGATTTTTTTCCGTGCATATATATGTGTATATACACACATATATATTTCATTACATAAATGAGTTTGTACTGTACGTATTGTTCTGTGACTTGCTTTTCATATTTAGCAATAAGTGATGAACTTTTTCCTTGTCAATAAATTGCTTATTGATTTATTGTATTTCACTGTGTATTTACCATAATTTAATGAATCCCTTATTATTGTTGCTTTAGGTTATTAACAATTGTAGCCATTATATACAATGCTGACTCTGTGCTCATCCTTAGGTTATAGTCTTTAAGTAGAATTGCTAGATCAAAGAATATGCACGCTTCCAAGGATTTTGGTCCATATTACCAAATTGCCTTTTAGAAAGTATACATCAACTTAGACTCTCACCACCAGTCCTGGGAGAGTCTCTTTCACTGTATCCTTCCCAATACTAGGTATTATTAATAACATTTAAAAAAATTTTGCAAATTTAATAAGCAAAAAAACAAAAAGGACTTCATTGTTGCTTTAATTTGCTTTTCTTTTTCTTTTTTCTTTTTATTGGTTTTATTACTTGGACTCTTTTACAGGCCAGTTAGTCATTGGTAATTCTTTTTTTGACAAATTATCTCATTGTGTGCTTTATCTGGTTTTCTGTGCGGGGTATTTTTTAAAAAATTTACTTAGTGTGGTATATCTCTTTTGTTTTATTAATTTATAAGAGTACTTGGTATGTATTCAAGCTATTAACTCTTTGTCTTTCATATATTACAAATATTTTATCCTAGATTGTCATCTGCCATGTCTTTGTTCATTTTCAAAGCATTCGTAAATCTAAACTGTCCATGTAATCAAGGTAGTCTAAATGGGCTTTCCAGACCGCTGGGCTGGAGGTGGCCATGACCGGAAGCAGGGAGGTCAGTGCAGCCCCTGCCGGAGTGCAGGTGTGGCAGGCCCAGGCCACAGTTAGGGCAGGGCTGGAGAGGGTGCCAGATGAGTGGAGAGGTGGCCAAGCTGTGGTGGCCTTGGGTCCGGGAGGGAGAAGGGGAGGAGCTCAGGTGACTCACAGGGTGCTGACCTGGGCAAGAGCGAGAGCAGGTGGAGGATGAGCCAGGGTAGGGACTACAGGAAGAGGAGCGGTGTGGGCGGGGACAGAGGTTGTGACAATTCCCTTTGGAATTGTTGCGTAGAGGCTTCTGGTAGGATAACTTGCTGCTCTTCGGATCTCTAGGACTGGGCTGGTTTCTGTCTTTGTGTCAGGCTCAGAAAGACTTTTTCTGCTACAGAATTATATATTCACGCAAACCATCTCTTAATACTAAAGTGGGGTTTTTTACATTTAAATCTTAATCAGGCCAGGCACAGTGGCACAGGCCCGTAGTCCCAGCTCCTCGGGAAGCAGAAGAGGGAGGATTGCTTGAGCCCAGGAGTTCTAGCCTACAGTGCACCACGATCACATCTGTGAAAAACTAGTGCAGTGCAGCCTGGGCAACATCGTAAGACCCTATCTCTCAAACAGACAGAAACAAAAATAAGTCTTACTCTAGATCAAATATATGATATTTTGGCAAATTGTGAGAGTTAAAGGGTTATCTTCTTTTTCCTGAAGCCACCAATGATTAAAATATATTCCTTGCCTTTCCGATATTCAATTCACCTGAATCTTACATTTCCACATCTCCCTGGGTCTGCCCTGGGACTCTGTGGTCCGTTCCTCTGAGTTGTCTATTCCTGCACCGGCATCATCTGTGCTGGTCACACTGTCTTTAAATATATTTCGATAGGTGCTAGAATAAAGTGTACTTCACACTGTTTTCTCAGAGTTTCTTTGTCCTTTTAGGATGGACTTCAAAGTCATTTTGCCAAGCACTGCTCCCTTGAACCGCAGGGTAGGAGCTGGGATCATGGGTGACCCCAGCCAGGCTCTTTGGACCCGTGAGCACCAAATGCACCAGGAGCTGGATTTGGTGGGGCTGGACTGTCTTTCTGGTGCAGAAATCACCCTGCTTCCTTAGGAAGAAGCCCCTCACTGTCGCGGATCTCCACTTGGGGCAACGTCCAGCCCCTGGCCCAATGACAGTCCTGTGGACACTCAGAGCCCCTGTGTCGCTGCCGCTGCTGCTACAGCACCTGGCTGTGCTCCTGACCGTGGCTGAGCCCGTGGTATTGGGGTCCTCCCATCAGTGGTGTATGGGACCTGTCTGCAGCCAGTGCCCTCTCCAAGCCTGGTCTTTTCTGAGCATGTCCTGGGGCTAGTGCTGGGGGGTCTTTCCTTAATCCGTTCTTATCTGGGTTATTGCCAGAAAGAATTCTTCACAGTTGCTGGCATTTTGACAGTTTTTTCCCAGTTTCTTTGGTGAATGCGTGTTTTTCTCTATTTCACATTTGCTAGGTTCTTTCTTTTCTTTTTTTTTTTAAGGTAACTTTTTCAGGATCTTTTTTTATTGAGGAATAACAAACCTAAAGTCACAAATCCTAAGTATACATCTCAGTGAATTTTTGCATCGGTATTGGCGATGTCACCGCTACCCCAATCAAGACATACTATTTCTTTTAGAGTTACGAAGCTATTGGTGGGAGGTGGGGTGGAGAGGGAAATTGGTGTTCCCACATGGCCAGTTTTTTTCTAGAACTATCACTCAGTGGTGTGAGGAGGGGGAGCCTCATGTCCAGTGTGTCTTTGTACAGGGATGTGGAGAGCAGAGTGGGTGGGGGCGGTGGGTTGGGTTCTGGTCTTTCTCCTTATGAGCCGTGGGAGTTTCTGCACCTCAGTTTCAACAACTGTAAAATGGGAGTAGATGATAGCTCCTACCTCACAGGCGGCCACGAAGATTACATGAAGCAGCGCATGTAAGTGCGCAAAAAATGTTAATTGTTGTTTTTGTTGTTGTTAATGAGGAGGAGGAGGAGGAGGAGGAGGCCTGGTTCTTGACTAAGAGTAGTATCAGAATTGCCTGGGGCCCTTTCGCAAAATGCACGTGCTCAGCCCAGCCAGATCTACTGAGTCAGGATCTGGATTTTAAACGCCTCCCCAGGTCATCCTGTGGCTCCTCCGTGGGTAAGACCCTCTGGGGCTGGAGGTGGCCGTGACTGAAGCGGGGAGGCCAGCGTGGCCCTGGACCAGGCTGCGGCTAGGGCAGGGCTGGAGAAGTGTGAGCTGGGCACACTCAGGCAGAGTGGAGAGGTGGCCAAGCCGTGGTGGCCTTGGGTGGAGGAGGGAGCAGGGGAGGAGCCCGGGGTGACTCACAGGGTGCTGACCTGGGCGAGGGCGTGAGCAGGTGAGACTGTGACAATTCCCTCTGGGCTCCTGGTGGGATAGCAAGTCAGTATTTGGGCCTCTAGGCTGGGTCGGTGGCGTGGTTCTGGAGGCACTGGTGGGGAGGAGATGGATAAAGCCACGAGCCTGGTCAGAGCGCAGTGGTGGAGGGCGGAGGAGGGCCGGGTTCACAAGCAGGCGCCTCTGCAAAGGCTGCGTCGGCTTCTTATTCTGCCCTCGCTAGAAACAGAGCAGGGCGTCTCATGTAGTAGCCCTCGCTGGGGACTGTTGGTAAATAAACTCCGGCTCCTCGTCTGAGGGTGAATTATGACTTTGGGTCATTGCCTTTCTTCCCAGGTCACAAAGTTATCCCCGTGAGGGACAGTGTCTGATCTTCCGGCATCCCTCGCCCTCCGCGCTCTGTGCTGTCTCACAGGCTCAGCCCCTGGAGGGGGGTTTCCTTACACGCCGCCGGCTTTCTTCAGACCGTGAGACCAGTGCCCTTTGGGGGGAACTTAAGTCATTCCGGTGCGTCTCTCAGAAGCGTTTGCATGTAGAATTGCAGGCGTAATAGAAACAAGGAAAGAAGTTGCGTTTCTGGGGGAAGGCCATCCTGGAATGAATTGCTCATTTGCCCATCCTAGAACACCGCTGTCCAGTGGAACTTTCTGTGATGACAGCAGTGTTCTGCGCTGTCCAATACAGTGGCCACTGGCCACATGTGGCCGTTGAGCATTTGAAATGTGGCTAATACGACTGAGAAGTTAAATTTTTCATTTTAATGAATTAAAATTGAAATTGAAATTGAAAAAAGGAGAGCAGGCAGCATGAGGTTACATTCACTTGGTCAGTGACAGAGAGGGACACTAGGCCTGCCGCCTCTCCTGATTGCCTCGCTACCAAATGCCCCCCAAAGGGATTTCGAAAATGGGTCTTTGAAATCAAATTTTTCTTCCCCCCTCCCAGGCTCAGCCCTGGTCTTGCTGGCCCAAGAAGGCGGTGTCCTGTCTGTCACAGGCCTCTCCCAGCCTTCCGTGCCCCCTCTCCTCCCACCTTGGGAGCACCGACTGTTGACTGTGCCCTTCCTTCTGCCCTGCACCCCTTCCCTGCCCCTCCTCCTGCCACATCCAACCCTGCCTCCTCCAAGGAGGCTTCCCAGATTCCTCTGTCCCTCCTATAAGAGGCCAGTTTTAGGGCCCTGAACAAATTCTGTTTGGCTTTCCAGTTGGGAGTGGGGTGGCAGGGGTGGATCTCTGGAAGATGTAGCTGCAGGACAGACGTGCCTCAGTTCACTGTATTTCAGATTCCTCTGACCACCACTCACACTGCACAAGAGATCTTATGCCCTGACCACGACACACACCTACGTACAGACACACTGCACCCAAGCAAAAATTTTGTCAGAATTGTATTTACCCTCACGACATACATGTGAGGCACTTGGATATTTTCTGTTCCGTTCTATTTATTTTTTAAAGAAAAATGCTGATTGTGACTCTCCGTGCGTGGAATCGTTCCATAAAATGGCCATGGTCACAGACGCTGTCTAAGAGAAAGGTTCCAGCCCACTGTCAGGGGCACGGGCTGCACGTCTCGTCCCTCTGGATGAGGCTCCTCATGGAGCCAGATGGCACCTCCGGGTCTGGGGGCCTCAGCGCCACTTCCCTGGCAGGGCTACAGATAACAAGGAGAAGCAGAGCAAGACACGGGCTCCTGCCTGGCAGTGTTACCACGATAGAAACATCTTACAGCCAGGGGACAAAAATAGACATATTTAAGGAGCATTCCAGGTGAAGTGAGTCTTGAACCCCATCTCTCTTCAGATTTTAGCCCTGATCTAAAAGTTATTAAAAACAAGACCCTCAGAAATAGCTGAATCAGGCTGTCACGGTGGCTCATGTCTATAATCCCAGTGCTTTGGCAGGCCGAGGCAGGAGGATCCCTTGAGGCCAGGAGTTTGAGACCGGCCTGGGTAACATAGTCAGACCTTGTATCTATGAAAAACTTAAAAATTAGCCGGGCATGGTGGCTTGTGCCTGTAGCCCCAGCTACTCAGGAGGCTGAGGCAGGAGAATCTCTTGAGCCCAGGAGTTCGAGGTTGCAGTGAACCATGATCATGCCACTGCACTCCAGCCTGGGCTATAGAGCAAGACTCTGTCTTTAAAAAAAAAAGAAAAGAAAGAAAGAGCTAATTAAAATCCCCTGCATCAAAACCAAGTGCTTTATTTCTTTGAGGGCCTCAAGCTCAGCTGACACCTTCTGAGCACATTGTCCTGACAGTGGCTATCTAAGTTCTCAACCTTCTGCAAAAGAAAAGAAACAGCCCAGAATGGGGGTGGTGGTAGGAGGTTTTAGAGACAGATTTGTAGACAACAGAAAAGTGAAGGTGGTCAGGAAACAACAAACGGAAACACAGTCTCATTATTGTCCAGTTCCACAGGGATGTCAAATGACCGCTCCGGTGGGAAAAGGGGACGTTTTAAGGTGCTAAGGAACTGTGGGCCACCTTTTGGAAAGATTTCCCTTCAACGTGATTAAAATAGTATCTTGGCAATTGAAGTTTCACTTTTTAGAAAAGATAATTCGTGGGAACCTCCGTGATTCCAGATAAACAAGATGCTGTCGCGCTGCTCCCGACTAGGGCTAGAGCTCCTCACAAGACGGTAGCGACCGAGGCACACTGTGCTCTGAGGCTCAGGGCCGAGCCCTTTCCGCCCAGCCTGGTTGGCCACACAGCTGAAAATGCCTCCGTGGTGGTTGGACTCCTTCGTTCGGCGTGAGAATTTGTGAATAAGTCCGTTCCAATCCGAAAGCTTGCTGACACCTGAGATGGATGTGGAGAGAGGACTCTGAGCTGGACACTCTCTGGGGACGGCAGGCCTGGGTGGGGTGGCCTAAATGACCAGAGGGCAGGACAGAGCCACTTAGTATTTGGGCTAGGGGGGCAGTTTAAGGAGCAGTGAGGGGGGTGTGGGCTTGAAAACAAATTCTACCCTCTTCTCGGCTTTGCCCAAGTGAGGGCAGCCCACTCACCAAGACAGGCCCAGTCCCTGTTTGTCTCAGAGCCTGTCTCCTCCTGGCTCCCTGCCTCTTGGTCCCCAGATCTGCTTATGGGAGTCACCTGGGTGACTGCAGAGGTACTCCAGTCAGTGAGGGAACCTCAAAGAAAAGCCAGGTGTTTCTGAGACACGAGGCTTTCCTACCACAACATCTGAGAACACGCGTCCAGGAGAAGGCAGTGGGGACTGGGATTGTTACACCACCAGGAGCTTTCTGTCTTAACAATAGGTTACTATATACTGTGCGTGTGTAATACATTACACATCCCATTACTGATATTTGCAGATGCTGTTTGATTACAAAATGATGAAACCACGTCTCTTGATGGGGGAGACTAACAATAAATAACAATAATAACCTAAAATAACACTATCGAAGGTCTTTGAAAAGAGTTCAGAGGGTTTATAAAGTTTTATTCTGTGACATGTCCCCAAGGCCAGAAATGGGGCAGGGCTTAATCAAAGTGGTGATCTCAAGAAGCTGCCTCAAGGAATTCTTATTTCTGTGGATACCTAACAATGTGAGGGGGAGAGGAAGACTTCCCAAGCTTGGGCATTCTAGGCCAGGCGTGGTGGCTTACGCCTGTAATCCCAGCACTCTGGAAGGCCGAGGCAGGAGGATTGCTTGATGACAGGAGCTTAAGACCAGCCTGAGCAAGAGTGAGACTCCAAAAAATTAGCCACACATGCTGGTGCATGCCTGTAGTCCCAGCTACTTGGGAGGCTAAGGCAGGAGGATCATGTGAACCCAGGAGTTTGAGGTTGCTGTGAGCTATGTCGACGTCATGGCACTCTAGCTCGGGCAATAGAGCAAGACTCTGTCTCAAAAAACAAAAACACAAGCTTGGGCATTCTAACTCGCGCAAGTTGGATTCTGATGATGAAATCACAGTCGATTTTAACAGGGAGAAAGGGGGTGCGGCAGCAGCCAAAGAGGCTGGATGAGCGTAGGTTTTCGATGAGCCCACTGATTTTTTATATTACATGGTACCTGGGTTTGATGCACCCATGAGTATGTCAGAATGTCCAGAAGGACCAAAGTCTGGGACTAATAGTGATTGTAAAGGAATCCCGGTCATCACCAAGGTGGTTTGCTTCCTTATGGGGTCTATTTGGAGCAAGAGGGTGAACAAGCCAGCGACTCTGCTCTGCCAGGGGACAACATGTAGTGTTAATGTCAGAGAGAAAGAAGAAGTGCCCAATTTCCATCTCTACCTCCCTTGAGGATAGTCCTCAAACTGGGGGGAAAATGGAACATAGATCATTAGTAGCAAAACAAGGCCCCCAAAGTAGAGGAGATATTAGTGGAGCCCCCTGAACCCCTTCCTGGAATGAGACCCATCTGTCACATTCCCCACAGGTGGTCATCTGGGTCGGCCAGAGCCTCCAAATCAGCACTTATGGGGAGAGGTGGTCTAACCAGAGACAAACCCATTTATTAAACTGGAAAACTTTCCTGCTCAGCAATATATTTATTTTTTCAATAAAGACCCTGAAGGGAGGCTTCTCCGGGCTGCAGGTGACACAGCCCTGGAAGGAACAGTAAATGGCTTTGGGGTGACAAAGTCAAGACTCAAAATAGTCTTGTCGGAGTGGGAAAAAAAAGAGGAAATTTTACAGGGGAAAATGTAGCATTTTATGTTTGGGTTCACTAAAGTGAGTCACCCAAGTACATAGAGGGGAAGGCTGAGGGGCCCAAGGGGGCCGGTTTTCCACTGGCTCCATGTGGACCAGAAGCGCGAGGCCCAGGAGAGCTGGCCACACAGGGAAGTGGCGGAGGGGACCTAGAACAAGGAGGGGCGGTGGCCCTTCCCCATCCCCTGCTCCTCAGGCCGTGGGCATGGCCTGTGTGGGGGGCAGGCTCCAGGATGCTGACCAAATAGGAACCATCCAGGCAGGTCGCCAGGAGGGAGAAGGTCTGGGGACAGAGGGTGGCAGAAGGCTGTCAGCCTGGAGAAGGGAGGTGAGCTCAGAGAGCTGAAGAGCCACCCAAGGGGAAGGGAGGGGACACTTCTTTACGTGTAGGAGCCATGTTGGAGGGAAGCAGGCTTGGGTTCCAGCCAAAAAAGACACCCTGTGTAATGGTGAGTCCCTCATCAGTGGAAGGTTCACACAGTCTTGGGGTGGCCTTGCTGCCAGGGACGCCTCGGAAGGGATTTAAGGGCCTGTGTAGGAAGGTGGCCCAAGGATTTCTGAAGTCCCTTCTCAAGATGTTGATGGACGCCATGGATGAGGAGTCAGCAGGAGAGGTAAGCTCCTTTGTCCAAGGGGTTTGGAGCAGTGGTTAAAAGGGCAAACTGAGACACTGGGGTTCGAGTTCCGCTTCTGTCACTCTGTGTGACCTTTGGCATGATCCTTAAACTCTCTGCGCCCCCGTCCCTTCATGAAAAATGAGGATCTTGGCAACAGTACACACCTGCTAGGATTTTTGTGAGGTTTAAAAGAGTTAAATCAAGACACATAGACCTGTGCCACACCCATGGTAAAGCCACGTGCTAGATAGCTACTGTGATTGTCATCGTCACCATCATCACCCGATTCACCGCAGTTACTGAATGCTCTCTATGTGCTGAGAAAGTAGAGATGAGCAGGTTGGGTCCCTGCCTTCAAGAAGTCGCAGCCCAGTGTGGAAGCCTCCGAACTGTCACGTGTGGAGATGGGGGTGGGGGGAGCAGTGCAGGGCGTGGGCACATCACACGGGTAGGGCCAGGGATGGCCCCTGGGGTTGGCGGGCCGGGCCTCGGAAACCAGCTTCTGAAACCATGACGTGGTTCAAAAGCATTTTCAATGTCTTGTCCCAAGCTCCAAGCTGTTTGCTCTGGAGTGGCTGTACGCAGGGTGCCCCCTCCGCACGCCAAGCACTGGGACTGGCCTGGCTGGCTGGGCAGGTCTGAGGGCTCAGAGCTCCTCCCCAGGCCTCCTGGGCACAGCTGGGGCCCACAGGCCCCCAGACCTGAGCTGTAGGGCCTGAGCGCTAAAGCTCCCTGTGTGCATGGCCTCTGTGCCCAGGACGGTGCTGTGCTGTGCTGTGGTGACACGTCCTATCCTGGGAGATGGGTGGTGTTGGGGTCATCCCCACGTTATAGTTAAAAAACAGACTAGGACATTAAGTATCTTATAAAAGGCAGAGCCAGGTCTTACAGCCAAGGTTTCCAGTGCCCAAATCGGGTGCCACTTCCATACCCCACCCTGGGCAAGACCAGAGGTGACTCAGCTGAGAACCCTTCACTCCGGGAGGAGATGGAACCAAAAATCTGATAACCCACCCCTAGCCCAAAGGAAGGGCAGAAGGGCTGTGAGACCCTGGCCCTCGGTGCCTGTCCCCTGCCTGCCCAGCGGGCCCTTCAGCTCAGCAGCCCCCACTTGCTCATTCTTCATGGAAACATCTCTCAGTCAGTGGCCGTTTTAGAGAAGGCAGTGGTTTAGAAAGAAACACATTCTTAAACATCGGTGGACTTCTTTTCTACGAAAATTTCATCTGATGCACTCAAAATTGAAAACAGAAGGGGCACTGTCCTGGGTGCAGAGAGTGAGGGGAATCTTGTGTCACCTCCTGTTTCCTGGCCCCTCCTGCCAGCCACCCCAGCGTCTCCTGCAGAACCCCACGTAGCCCGTGGCCCCTGCTCCGAGGTGGGAGAGTTAACGCTACTCTTCGTTAGCAAGCTCTTCTCCGGGGCAGCCCTGGGGAACATAGGTTCCATGAGGCAGGTTTTTGTTTTGTTTTGTTTTTTGTTTGTTTTTGTTTTCTTTGTAATTGTGGTAAAATATACATAACATAAAATTTACCATTTTAACCATTTTTGAGCATACACGTCAGTGGCATTAAGTACATTCATGGTGTCATGTAACCAACACCACCATCCATTTTCAGAACTTTTTCATCTTCCCAAACTGAAACACAGTACCCAGCTCCTGCAGCCACCGTTCTACTTGCTGTCTCTCTGAATTTGACTACTCTAAATGCCTCACGCAAGTGGAATCATACGATATTTGTCCTTTTATGTCTGGCTTATTTCACTTAGCGTAATGTTTTCAAGGTTCACGCAGGTTATAGCATGAATCAGAAATTCATTTCCTTTTAAGTCTGAACAATACTCCACTGCATGACTATTCCACATTCTGTGCAACTATTCATCCATCCACGGACGTTTGGGTTGTTTCTACCTTTCAGCTATCGCAAATGAATAATGCTGCTATGAACATGGGTGTTCCAGTATCTGTTTGAGTCCCTACTTTAAGTTCTTTTGGGTCTATACCCGAAGAAGTGGAACTGCTGGATAATATGGCAATTCTATGTTTAGCTTTTTGAAGAGCCGCCATACTGTTCTCCACAGTGGCTGCACCATTTCACATCCCCACCTGCAGTGCGCAAGGGTTCCAGTTTCTCCACAGCCTCTCCAATGTGGCAGGGGTTTTTCTTATTCATAGCTATATCCCCAGAGACTGAGATAGTGCCTGGCCCACTGTGGGTGCTTGGTAAGCATGAGTCAATGGGAGGTCTTGGCCTCAGAGCAGCTGTACCTGGGAGCTCTCCTACCTAAAGCTGGCACCCAGTCAACAGGCACCCTGCCCACCCAGGGTCCCAAGACCTTCCCATTCTAGCCCCTGCTCAGCCCTAAGAGAAGCATCCTTGTAACGGGGTGAGTTACTTAGAGATGCCCCCTGGTGTCAAGAGCTACACTGAAGAGGAAATGAAGCCATATAGGATCACTGAGCTGGAGGCGCAGCGGAGGCCAGGGAATACGGCAAGCTGGCTTCCAATGGGGGTGTTTTTCAAGCCCACTTGTGACCCTCGAAACCAGTTTTTAGTGGTCAAAACCAGCATTTATGAAAAATCAAATAAAATAAAATTACCAGGGTATACTGCATGAAAAAAAATGGTATCATTTTGTAAACGTTTTGTTTTCAGTGTTTATGTACATGTGTATTGGATCACAAAGAGTTTGAAAATGACTGTTGCATAGTCTGCAACTTCTGCTTAAAGAATTCCCCCTGGCAGGGAGCTTCCTACCTTACAAGGAAGCCTGCTCTGTTCGGGGATCCACTGTGATGCTGGAACATCCTCCCTTAATTGAGCAGAAACCATTCAGCATGTAAGATCTCTGCTTTGAGCCCCCTACTGTGTGCAGAGGCCTGAAACAGGCATTGAGATGAAGAGGGCTAGAGGGTGCCTAGAGACTTTCTAGGTGCCCCACGTGGGCTTGCTGAGCGGGGAGGCCTTGACCTTCCCCAGAGGGCAGCACCTAGTGAGCAGACGCTGTTCCCGGACACTCGCGTCTCTCTGTTCAGGGCTCACTGCTGCCTTCTCACCTGCCGGCTCACTGCCCCACCGCACGCACGCTGGGCACGTGCGGGGCTGCCGGCCGCACTTGCATCTTTTGCTTGGGGTTCATATTAGGCATCCTGCTCGCTTTCTCCAGAGCAGGGATCTGCATATAGGGACGTCTGTGTCCCATTCAACAATCTGACAGGCCCCTTGTTTGAGCCTCCACAGGTCTAGGACGGCTGCTTCCTACTCTGAGGTGTCCGCTGGGCCCCCTACAGTGAATTTTAAAATTTACCGCATGCCACGTAGTCTACATTTTAAGTCTGGCCATTCCAGACTTCTCCTCCAGATGTGATGAAAAATCTGCCCACCATTATTGCACAACTCGAGGCAGATGGGCAGGAACAGGCGTGCTTACGTAGACGGAGGCTTCTTCCGTGACTTTTGCGGTTAATGTTACTGTCCGAGCCACACCCAGGCCTGGGTTTCTCGTCTGCCCGCACCCTCCTGGACCTCCCTACCACAGCCTGTGACCCAAGGTGGGTTGCTTAATTCTTTTTGCCCACTAGGCTCTTAGCTCTCAGAGGGAAGCGACTGTTGTGTTCATCTCTCTATCCCTGGGCCTGGCACGTGAAGTCAGTGCCCCAAGGGTGTTGGCCGAATGGATGCGATTGCAAACTTCTTGAGGGTAGGGATGGGGTCTGTCCCTTTCTCACCAATTCCGTAGCTTAGCCCAGCCCAGCACTGAGACCATAACAGGGCTGATGGGTTGGCCAATTGATGGGACTACTGAAGAGTCACTTTGAAAAGTTTCCAGGTTGAAACTGGATTTTGATCCTCAAGGAAACAAAGAAACCCAAAGGCTTGACTCTACCAAATATTTAGAGTGCCTGTCCTCAAAAGGCCAGACCCCGTCATATGTGAGCCATGACCATGGGACCATGAGAAGGCGGTTAGAGAGGTAGGAAGGATTTGTGTAATAAAACAAGAGAGTGGCTTTGCACAGACCAGTGGTGAACAAGTGCCAAGAAGTGAGGTGTGGTTAACTTAGCAGTCTGCTCCTGCAGTCTAATCCAAAAGAGAGAGGGAGAGGGAAGAAGGAAGGAAGAAAGGCAGGAAGGAGAGAGATCCTAGGTTTGGAAGCTAGATCAAGCTGGACCTGAATCCCCTTTCCATTTCTTTTAACTGTGGAATTCTAAACACGGCTCTCATTTCTGAGTTCCAGTTTCTGCATCTGCAAAATGAGAATGAGATTAATGCATGTGATGAGCCCCACACTGTTGTTGGCACATGGTAGACTTTCAGTAAATAATGGGAATTATTACTACCATGGCTCCATGTTTTGTACGCAGTATCAGTTTGGGTTTAGCTGACTTCAGCCAAAGACCCCTAGCTCATAGAGCTGAAGAAACGATTGAAACCTAAGATCTCAGGCAGGCCAGGGAAGGAGGGCCCGGGGTTCAGGAACAGGAAGACAGCCTCTGGACAGAGGCAGCACCAGCCTCCTGCGTGACCTCCAAGTGCAGATCCTCAGACAGAGTCTTACTGGCTGCTGTGGATCCTGTGCTGACGGCCGCACCAGCACCACGTGAAATTGGGGGAGAGGTGATTCTCAGAAAAGTGAGGTGCTGTCTCCAGAAGAAGGGAGGCAGAGTTGCTGGGCAGGCAGAACCCTTGCCCACCACACCTGAGGATCCCTCTCCCTTCCCTTCCTCCCGACTCTTGGTGCCCACTTGGTCCCTCATGAGCAGAACTAGGTAACTACCACCTCCCCCATTTGAGGAATGGGGAGCCCATTCCTCAAATTCCTCCACCAGTTTTAATCTCAACACACTGTCTGCCCTGCCCACCGCACCCGGCCCCAGGCAGGCTCTGAGCAGGAGGTGGCAGCTTTGCTCAGAGGGCTGCCCTGCTCCAGGGCCTCCTGCCCTCTCTGTCCCTCCCTGAGAGTCCCAGGCACAAGACCGCCTGTTCTTCACAGGGAAAGGAACCTCAGGCCAGTGTTTAAATCTTCATTCAATCATCCTACTTCTGTTTTTTCAAAACCAGCTCTTCTTTTGACTTTACTCTTGGCCAAATCCTGCAGAAAATATGTTTGTAGGGAGGCTACGAGGAGACCAGGGGCATCAGGAACAACAAGAGGCTCAATGGAGAATAATTGAAAACACAAGTCCTGAGGGTTCCTGAGGCCCCCACGGGGCAATGGCAGGGGCCCCGCTGCTGGCCTTGCCAGCCCTTTCTATTCCAGTACTCTGTCGCGGCACTGTCATCTGCTCAGAACATCTTAACGGGCCTCCAGGCCTGAGAGGGCCACGCTTGAAAGGCCTAAGGCTTCGTGGTGACCAGCCACAAGCCCGATGAAAGTGGGAAGCAGGCTTGTTTCAGGACTGGCATGTCGGCTTGTTTGTCTTCACGCCTCTGTCCTCCCTCCTCCCTCAGACACTCCCAGTGCCCAGTGTCCTTGTGTCCCCACTGAGATTTGTCTGCTCCAGGAGGCACTGCTTGCTGTCAGCCTCCCCCTTCCCTTTGCCCTTCTTAAAGCTTATCCTTCCTGGGTCTCCTTCCCTTTCAGCAGCCACATGGTTAGGAGGCTCTGATCGATTAATTCCACATAGGTGTCCATTTAAAAATCTCAGGAAACTTGTATTTTAACAGGGTAGATTTAATGACAGAGTATCCAGTTCAAAGGGTACCTTTAAGGATTAGCTACTCGTTGTGAGGTCCCCTGGTCAGTGCAGCTCTAGTGCCTGAGGAATGGATTGATAGATGGATGATGGATAGATGGATGGATGGTGGATGGATGGATGGATGAGTGATGGATGGATGGATGAGGGATGGATGATAGATGAGGAATGGATGATGGATAGAAGGATGGATGGTGGATGGATGGATGGATGAGTGATGGATGGATGGATGAGGGATGGATGGATGAATGAAGGATGGATGATGGATGGATGGATGGTGGATGGATGAATGATGGATAGATGATGGATGGATAAATGAGACGAAGGGAAGAAGGAAGGGAGGGAAGGAGGGAGGGAAGGAGCAAGGGAAGAAGAAACTGGTAGGGAGAGATTCCCAGTTACAATCACCTTCTCCAAGCTCCTCCCATCATACAAACAGATGGTCACTTGATCTGCCTATAAAGACCTGGCTCTGGGGGCAACTGCGCTCTACTAGCCTGGGCATCATTTAAAAGTAGGGAAATAATTTTTTATAAAGGAAATTATAGGAGACAGTAAAATGTGGCTTTTCCATAGTGGATTGTTTTTTCCTTTTGTTTTTTTCCTCCCTCCCTCCCCCTCTCTCTTTCTTTTGAGATATAATTCACAAACCACAAAATTTACCCTTTAAAGTGTATAATTCAGTGGTTTTTAATATATTCACAAAGTTGTGCAACCATCACCATCATCTTATTCTGGAATATTTTCATCATCCCAAAAAGAAACCCCAGCCCTATTAGCAGTCACTCCCACCCCCCAGTCCTCTCAACTGCTAATCTACTTTCTGTCTGTATGGGCTTGCTTATTCTAACATTTCATATAAATAGAATCAGACAATAAGTGGCCTTTGTGTCTGGCTTCTTTCACGTAATATAACATTTTCAGGGTTCTTCCATGTTGTGGAAAGTATCAGTACTTCATTCATCTTTATGGTTGAATAATATTCCATTGTGTGGGTAGGCCACATTTTTATTATCCTTATGGACATTTGGGTTGTTTCTGCTTTTTGGCTATTATGAATAATACTGCTATGAATGTTTATGTACAAGTTTTTGTGGACATACATTTTCAATTCTCTTGGATATATACCTAGAGGTGGAATTTGTGAGTCATATGGTAATTCTTTTTTGTTTGTTTGATTTTTTAGAGATAGGATCTTGCTGTGTTGCCCAGGCTGGAGTGCAGTGGCTATTCACAGGCACAATCATAGTGCACCGCAGCCTTGAATTCCTGAATTCAAGCGATCCTCATACCTCAGGCTCCCAAGCAGCCGGGACAAGAGGTATGTGCCACTACACCTGGCTCTCATATGGTAATTTTACATTTAATTCTTTCAGGAACTGTCATGGGTAGAAGATTTTTAATATCTCTTTAAAAATTATAAACATAACATATCCTCATTGTAGAAAATTTATGGTATATATAAATACATTAGAAGAAAATATGAGTCACCGTAACTATAATATTAATATATGACCCATTAATAACTACCCTTAATATTTTGGTGTATTTTCTTCTTATATGCATAGTTTTAAAAATTACATTGAGCAATTTTTGTGTCCTAATTATTTCACTTTACCTTCTATTGTAAGCATTTTCACCATCAACAAATATTATTATAACGTGATTCTTTTTGGCCACGTTATATCATCATTGGATGCATCGTAACTTATTGAATCAACCTGCTGTTCTTGGACATGTAGATAATTTCCGCATTTTTTGTGATTATCACAAGTGGTGCAACAGCCTTGTAAGTACATGTCCATCTGCATCTCTGATAAGTTTGAAATAAAATCTTAGAAGTGAAATTCTGGGTAAAGGAAAGTGTACTTTTCTAAAAAATAATAAACCTTTTATTTTTAAATAATTTTAGATTTACAGAGAAATTGCAAAGATAGTACAGAGAATTCCCATATATCCTTCATCTAGCTTTCCCTAGTGTTACTGTTTTACCTAACTTGGATATATTTGTCAAAGCTGTTAAACTAACATTGGTATGATACTATTCAGTAAACTTCAGATTTCATTTGGCTTTCACTTGTTTTCCATGATGTTCTTTTCCTGTTCTAGGAGATCCAATCCAAGATAACATGTTGTATTTAGGATGTGAATAGTTGTGAGAGAGACATACACACGCATGTGTGTATGTATATATGAAAAGTTGACACACGTGTCTATGTGTGCATGTATATATGAAAAGTTGTAACAATTTATATTCCCAATAGTAGTATTGTGTAGAAAAAAGACCTTGCCAACTTAAAAGGCATGAAAACAATAACAATGTGGGCCATACACCTGTAATTCTAGTACTTTGAAAGGCTTGAGGCCAGGAGTTTAAGACCAGCCTGAGCAATATCGAGACCCTGTCTCTACAAAAAAGTAGAGAAATTAGCCAGGTGTGGTGGTGCACACCTATGGTCCCAGCTACTGGGGAGGCTGAGACAGGAGGATCTCTTGAACCTAGGAGTTGGAGGTTGCAGTGAGCTATGATGATACCTCTGTACTCTAGCCCAAGCAACAGAATGAGACTCTGTCTCAAAAAGAAAGAAACAAACAAAAAAACCCCATAACATTGTGCCTTTAGTGGGCATTTCTTAATTGCTAATGAGTCTATAGATTTTTTTCATCTGTTTGGTGGCCGGTTGCTTTTCTTTGTTTTTGATTTTCTAATCACCTGTAAGGATTTTTATCAATGTCTGTAACTTTAGTTTCCATACAAGGTGACATACAACCAGGGTCAGGTGAGTGTGCAGAAGCTGTGACTGTATCCTGCAAAGTCACCAAGGAAGGGGCCACAGGGGAGGACAGGCTTGCCCACATGCTCCCTGCAGATCTGGTTTCTCCCTTGGAAGGCCTGCCCAGGGCCACGTGAACTGTGACAGTGAGGTGTGCTCTGGCCAGTGGCAGGAAGCCCAGCTGTGTCTGAAGTGTAGTACCTGTGGGGAAAGAGCCCGGAGTCAGGAGACTGGGGTTTCATCAAGTTCCCTGGGGTTTCATCCAAGCTCTGGTTTTTTCTTCTGTTAAACAGGCATAAATTCGGGCCCGTTCCAGGGACTGAATGCCCAGTCGTGAAGGCATTTTGCAAAGCACTGCACAAGCGGGCGATGCCGTTATAGGGAATGGTATTGGGAAGGGGACCGAGCAGTGCCCTACGTGGACAGCGTGAATCTCAGTCCACCAACCTAGGCAGGCAAGAAATGCTCCTGAAGTCAACTCTGCTCCAACTCTGAGCACCATCGCGCCTGATGGGGAAGAAATTCCATTTTGGTCATTGTTGGGCCCTTTCCCAGTGAAGGTTACCCCAGAATCCAAGAGGCTGATGGTACTGCCCAGAAACTGTGGGCAGGATGGCCCTGGCTAGGGGGCATCTGTCTGCTCAGGCCACTCTTGGGGCCTTTGTGCCCAGCCTGGGGGCCCCTGTGTCCAGGGCCCAGCTTCTCCGCCCCCTCCAGCCTGCCGCTCCCAGCGGTCAGAGCACAAGCCTCCTCCTTTCCAGCCCCACGTCCTCCTCGCTCTCCCCTCATTTCCTCCCTTCCAGGGAGGCCTCCAAGACACGCCCCTCAGAGTCCGCAGGGGGCCAGACTCAGGAAAAAAGAGGCAAAGGAGAGAAGGGTCTGGGGGCAGCTTCTGCCTGGTCCTGACACTCAAACAGCCCTGAGCCAGGGGAGGCCAGAAGATGACAGATCCAAGACCTCCCTGGGATGGGAGGGGAAAGGAAAAACACAACCATCTAAACACAAATGAGTATCTGAGAAAATACTCAGATGGAGAGTATTTTCGCCACGAGGAGAACAAATGGGAAGGTATGACCTCTTAATTCACAAACCTGCCTGTGGCCTCTAGCAGGTCACCGTGTCCTGGAGCTCGAGTTTCCTCAGTTGTGCAAGGAGGGGCAGGTTCCGTAACCTGTAAAGCAGCTGTGGCCACTTGTGGCCTCAGTGTCTGCCACAGTCTCACGTTGGTGCTCAGGGCCTTTCCCGGTCACCACCCGACCAGGACACCTTTAACGTTGTCACTGACAGACTTTCACTGTGGCCTGTTGCCGGTCCCGTCTGTGAGGCTGTTTTCGTAGCTCTGCGTCATCATTGTTGTAAATGCAGCTGTCTCTGGGCTTGGCCGAAGCGCTCTCCATGCATTATCTCATTTAATCCGCGTGACGGCTTGATGGGTTGGGCTTCTTGTTTTCATTTTATGCAGGAGGAAACAGAGGCCTGCAGAAGCCACGTTGCTCTCCCACAGCGGCAGGGTGGGTGAGGCAGAGCTGGCCTCACTCGAAGACTGAGCTCTCTGAGCTGTGCCCCTCAGTGGGGCCAAGGGCACCGGGAGGCAGCGTCCTGGGACAAGTGTGGATCCTCCTCAGAAGCAGTCGGGGCAAACCCTCCCTGGGGAGACGCCCAGGTTCTCGCTTCCCCTAAGGCCTGGAGGATGGAGAGAGAGTGTTGGGAGAGCTTAGGGCCCCAGGGAAGAGACTTCTCTGGGGCTTGGAACGAGCATTTCTCGGGGGTCACTATATGGCCATAAGGCCCAGGACCCTGTGGAGGGCTGTGGCTAGTTGTGTGCATGCAAAGGAGGCCCCGGAGCACCCCGGCTTGCTTCCTCCTTGGGCTGGAGTAGGGGAGGTCTGGGTTTGGACCCAGTCACTGGGGGATACATGCCCACATTCATCATGCACCCACTGGGGGCAGGGACCCCCCCCACACTGTGGCTTGTGACACAGAGGACAGACCGAACAGCCTGGAAAGGCACAACCCAAAGTGACCCCAACAGGCCCTTCCTCCACACCCCCTCCAGAGCTACTCCGACCTCTAATTTGCATCTTGTGACTCTCCACCTGGAGAGCAGTGCATTCCACCCAACTTTCCCAGTGCTCTTGTGGGGAAATGGTACCTTCTTCATCCAAATCTTAGCTAAGCCAGATTTGGGGTTATATTAACTCATAAATCACATTGGGCCATTTCTTTCCATTTGTACTTACTAAGCCCTTCCTAGATGGTCCTGGGCCAGGCACTGTGAGAGCACAGTAGAAACCCAAGGCATAGAAGTTATCCAGGGAGGCCACCCTTCACTGTACAGATGGGAACATGACAGCCTAGAGAAGCCAAGGACCCCACCCAAGGTCACACAACTTCTTGGGGGCAGTCTTGGACTTGGAACTTGAGGTTCCTGCCTTTTAGCCCTGTGTTCTTTCGACAGCATCTTACATAACATATGGTATGGTTGGAGAAGCAGGAATCATACCTCTAAACAACTGCGGACACTTTTGGGGGAGCAGAGTCCCCTGTTGGTGATTTCCCACCCACAGTGGCCTGCTGCCAGTGTCTTGAAGTTGTTTACTTGTATGTGCTTATCTGGTGGTTGTCATTTTCCTTTGAGACACTGGGAATTTCCATAATTAAAAAAAATTAGTAAAATTGAATTTCTACATTTTTTCTCAGTTTGTGTTTCTTGTGTGTGTCGTAGGAAGTATTCTAGTACTTTCTATCCTCAGACAACTTGTAGGTTGATCTGAGACTCTCTCTGTGTGTGCTTACAGTGGGGGTACAATGACAGAAGAGGGTGGGAACAAAGCATGGAGAGCCCTGTCATGCCACCTTAATGACAGGCCACTCGTGCCTGGGGGGGAGGATCTGCCGTGCCTGTCCGCTGTGGGCTGGGTGAAAGGAAGGAGGCTGGTAAAGGGCTGCTTAACCCACAAGTGTACAGGTTTTCAAGGCTGTACACACTGACTTAGGGTCAGTGTGATCCATTTATTCACTCATCCAAATAATTCTGGAAAGCATTTAAGAAATAATTATTTGAAATCACTTCTGGGCAAAGGTGCTGTGTCGGGTTCTGGAAAGGATTGGTTTTATACCCAGGGCCATGTTTTGGTCATATTCTCAACTGTATAGGGAGCTCAAGGGCTCTCACTCAGCCTTAAGGGCTCTGGAGTTGACCCCTGGCAAGTGGCTCCAGCAGCTGGTTCTGGGCCAGGGTCAGAGGGAAGGCTGCCCACCCACATTGTTGCTTTTCAAAGATCAGATTAGAGGGAGCAAGGTGCTGGAGGAGGTGCCATGGGGCTGGGCCTGCTTCTTTTTTTTTATTTTTTGGAGACAGAGTCTTGCTCTGTCACCCTGGCTAGAGTGCTGTGGTGTCATCATAGCTCACTGCAACCTCAAATTCCTGGGCTCAAGCAGTCCTCCTGCCTCAGCCTCCTGAGTAGCTGGAACTAGAGGCATGAGCCATCATGCCTGGCTAATTTTTCTATTTTCAGTACAGACAGGGTCTTGCTCTTGCTCAGGCTGATCTCGAACTCCTAATCCTCCCACCTCGGCCTCCCAGAGTGCTAGGATTACAGATGTGACCCACCGCACCGGGCCTGGCAGGGCCTACTTCTAAGTAGAAAACCACGTCTCCCAGAAGCCAGTGGGCCCACAGCAGTGGTTGGAGGAGCATCTCCTTGCCTTATACACAATGTTTCATCGGAGAAGATGAAAATAACCAGGCCAACTATCCAGAACCACTATCAGATTTAGATCTCACGAGTCTTGAATAGAAGCCTGGGGGCCTTCACACAGGAAGGGTACAGGCCTCAGAGGTCACCTGTCCTATACACAGGTGTTCAGGGCCACACAGCTGGCCAGAGGCAGGGCTGGGTGCGGTTGGGTCACATTTCTAACTCATGTTTCTTTGGAGCTATGGGTTGGACAGATTTTATCTTGCCTGTTTTGACCCTCCATGAGGCAAGAGCTGGGGGCAGGGTGGGGAAGGGAGGGCAGAGAGGGCAGTAAGCACAGTGGTTCTTCTTTTGGTCTGTTTAGCAACTTCCTGAGACTTTTGAGCAAGGACAGGTGTAACCCCTTTTGCCTGAGGTGCCCAGTCTCAAGGCTGCATAGAAATTGACCTTGGCTCAGCCAAAGCAAATCCAAAATGAAAAGCAAGTTCATTACCATGGGGAAAGGGAGGACGGATATTAAACAGGCGGCCTCTGGCTGGGCCCTTCCCCTGATCTGGCCAGTCATTCAGCACATAACCTCTGAGCACCTACTAGGTGCCATGCACAGCAAGAGGCCGTCTGCCTGGGGTCCCCTCCGCACTCCACTCCTTTCCCTGGATGGCCCAGCAAGGCCCACGTTCTCCCAGTGAAGCCACAGAACCACAGAGAGAAAACCGTGGACTTGGCCTCCGTCTCTGAGGGAGTGAAGCTGGTGGCCACGTCTCTTGGCAAATTCAAACGCACCTGTTACAAATAGTCTTTTCCTCAAGCAATTCTGAGTGCTTTCCAAACAGATCGAAGGAGCTCAGGGAATTTCACCCTAAATGTGACTCCTTGGTGTAAAGAATATTTTGAATTAAAGGCCCTTAGAGGTCAACAGGCAATGGGAGAGGCTTTCCCTTCCTTCATAGAAACCAGACCATCAAAAAGAGCAATTGACTTCCCTTCCCCTCCCTGTTATCTCAATATATTGCAGGAAAGAAGATCAAGAATGCAACCAGACCTGGCCCAAATTATTTTAAATATATAATAATACTTGTCTCTCAGGTTAATTTAATTTCCAAAGAGAATTATTTACAAGTCAATCTGTTTCCTCTGCGTTCATTCATTCTCCCAAGAACCTGTTCATCCTCCCTAGTAACCACTTACTGCCATTCAACAGAATTACCTGCATTCCTCATCTCCCCCTCTCCTCTAAAATGAGGGCATATAAACTTCTGGACCACTGGAATACTGGTAATTGCTCTATGATTCTCCCCATGCACACAGCAAATAAATCTCTGTCTCTTATTGATCTGCCTTATTGTGAGTTGAGCCTTCAGCGAACCTTCCAGGGCGAAGGGAAAGTCTCCCCACCCCCGCAGTACAGGTCCGCCTCTCTGCTCCATCCAGAATGCCCGCTTCACCTAGGATGTGCCTTTCCTTCCTCATGTCTCGTCCAGGCGGTGCTCCTCTGGCAAGCCTGGGACAGCCAGGTGCTCCAGCAGGCCCCGTCCCATCTCAAAGGGAGCTCTGCCCTCCAAGCGTGGCCGGGGCTCTTCAGCTTTCTGTGCCTCTGGGGCTGACCCTCCTTCCTCCTGCCTGAGGATCCAGCCTCGGCCTGCAACCATCCTGGGGGCAAGGGGGGCTGCCAGGCATGTGCCCAGGCTGCTTTGTGCCCGGAGGACAGCCCTGCCCCAGGAGTGCTGGGCTGTCAGATGCCACATGGCAGGGCAGCTGGCTGACGGGGGACACTAAGGAACGTGACACGCCAGCAGAGAACAGCCTGGCTTCACAGCTCTGTGCTCTGTCACCCACCCGCTATTGTCATTACCGGGCACTCTTTCACCTCTGCACAAAAACTGTTCCAGAACCCCCTAGATCCCAGCCTTCTCCTGCCCCCTGCCCCCTGCCCTCACCCTGCCGAGCTCCCCAGGGCCCCCAGCAACCCCCTCACCCCCTGGCCTCCCCTTCTCCTGAAGGCCCAGCCCTCCCCATCACACCAACCACCCTCTGACCCTCACTGCCCCGCCCAACCTGGCCTGGGGCCGACAACACCCCCGCCCCCAGGGGGGGACTGAGCTACTGTAGCTCAGGCCACCAAACTTCTAAACCTCACTCAGCCGGCAGCACCTCCCCTCTCCTGGTGGCCGTCCCAGCCTTCCCACTGTGCCCCGCCCCACGGCCTGGCCACCACACTCCAGCAAGCCAACCGAATCCCACCGCGCTGAGAAATCAGAGAAATCGGAGCTGGCCAGCCTGGCCTGTCCTGCTGCGGCGTCATGCGGGTGCTGTGCTGCTCTCCCCGCCAGAGGAGACGCTGACAGCCCCGGCCTGGCAGCTGAGCGTGGATGGGTGGGCCCCGGCCCCCCTGGCCCTGCCACCTGCAGTCCGAGTGTCCCTCCTCCCCGGTCCTGCCACCTGCTTCTCAGCTGAGCTCCTTCCCTGGCCACTCTGCTCCTCCCGCTGCCTCGCACAAGCGTCACCCCCAACAGTCTCCCAGCTCCGTTTGGGGTCTGCCTCCCAGAGAACCCAAGTTACGTGCTTGCAGGCTGTCCGGGCATCTTCCTGCTTGGCTCCCACACTTGTGTCTGCACACCCCCATGAGAGGCACTTCTGCCTGCCCGAGGCCAGTGTCCCCAGCTGGGCTGTGTGTCCACACTTGTTGGTCCCTCTCCTGACCCCACGGCCCTAGCCCATCTCCCAAACTTTCTCCTGCCCTTTGCTGCCCCACGCTTTTCCTTTACAGCTGTTCTTCCTTCACCCAGTGACACCAGGGCCACCTGTGACCCTGAGTTCCTAAATTCCTCAGACACTTTTGATCTTTGCTGCATTTGCCCTGCACTGAGCACCCCTCTCCCCTCTTGTCCGGGGGCCGTTCTGCTGGCCCTGTGCCTCCTCCCCCCCTGCTCCTTCCCTCTCCTTCTCTGGGCCACCCCTCCATGCCGGTGTCCCAGGGGGCCTTGTCTTAGCCTCCTTCTCTCCTCAGTCAACTCCCTCCCTCTACGAGGGAGCTGATTCCCAAATGCTGACTTGCTGAGGGCTTCCGTTTTTTAGAAAACATCTTATTGTACTTCATTCAATCTTCCTTTAAATTTATAATTATTTTATAACTGAGACAGGGTCTCGCTGTATTGCTCAGGCTGGTCTCAAACTCCTGGGCTCAAGTGATCCTCCTGCCTCGACTTTCCAAGTAGCTGGGACTTCAGTCAAGTGCCACCGTGCCCAGCTCCAAATCCCATCTTTCAATCAGATTTTCCCCTGAAGTCCAGATTCCAATATCCAACTGGTGAAGAGACTTTTCCACTTGGCTGTGCCACATGTACCTCAAACCAGGTGTGTCCCAAAGAACTCAGAGTCACCCCACAAAACTGCCCGGAGAGGAACATATTTGAGAGAAAGAAAATGAGTTCAGTTTTGCTTATAAAATCTGAAAAGTGTACATTGGAAGGGGCCATCAGATGTTTGGAGAGATTTTTTTAGGGCCCCACTTGAGGCAGAGCTGGGGTTGGGGAGTCAGATCCAGGTATACTCTGATCATATCAGCTCCTAAGAGCTCATTGTTAAATTTTCAGGATTTTTGTGACTCAGTGGTTAAACCCAGCTATTACTGAAAATTAAATTATCTAAACTTACAATTAAACATATTATACTAAAACAAAAATAATAAATATTCAAACCCTATCACTTCCTAATAATTTTATATTTTATTATTGTTTATTCTTTTAAGATTATTTACATCTTTTATGTCTGTGGAAATACTATGTAAGGTGTTATTGTAGTTTTCTTTTCATGTCTGCATTCAGTGACATCATATCGGTAGTTTGAAATCAGCCATGGTGGGAATATTTACACCATGGAAATTGGCAAACACCACAAATTGGGGCTTGATTTATTGTTTGGTTGACCGTCTAGATTTAAGAAAGTTATGGAGACAATGTTAATGCACATTAAACTTAAATGTATGGTTTACCTATAACCATTACATGGTGAATGGCACAGAAAAATTAAACAAATATTCTTCCAGTCTTCAAAAACCGTTGTCTGCTTCAGTAAAGAAGTTGCTCACGTCACTGACAAACAAGTTAAGTTCCAACCTATGTCTTCATTGTTTCACTTTTTTCTTACTAGTTGCTACAAACAAAAATCTCGATCAACATTCATGTTGGTACTACATTCATTCGTCAATTTCGACTATAGTCTGGTTACCAATTTAGGAGGTTGGTGAAAATCAATAAAAGCATTCTGTGGGACTCAATTGGCTGGACGCAACTTACAGTAAAGAGTAGTGTATATTTTATTATTATTTGTAAATCATTAGCCATCCTTTACATCAATACAATTTATAATAAGTGTATGTATGTGTACACATGCATACATTTTCCCTAGAAAGCCCGTTGTTAAATATTACCTGCGCACCAGCAGGTAGACTGCTAAGGCTGAGGAGTGACAAGAGATTCGATTGTTTGGAAGGATCCCCAGCAGAGGGAATCTGATGGAAAGAGGGTCCTGAGGAGGGGGTGGGGCACGGGAGTGGGAGTGGAGAGGTCAGGTGTTAGGATTAGCCTGGACAGGCAAAGAGACCCCCGAGAAAGGATGTAGAAGTGAAGGATGTACAGGCTCCCCATTTCTCTGCCAAACAGAATGCAAGCCATCTTCTGAGAGCGTGAGGCAGAGAAGCAGCGAGGGGCTGAGGAAGGGTGAAGGCTTAGCCTACGCGGTCAACGTGGGGCAAGAGAAGGAGCTGGGAGGATGAAGATGACTAAGGAACCCAGAGGACAATGACAACAGAATCCCAGCCCCTGGAGGGGAGTGGGTTTCAACTCAGGCAGCCTGGCTCTGTTAACAAGGTAGGAGACTGCACAGAGGCACCATTCTCCTCAGCGAAGCCCCCCAGGCGTCGCCAGTTCGAATCTCTCCAGGACGGAGATGGCAGGGCAGGTATGGCCGCATGTCAAGGGCGGGAGGGCATCCCAAGCACCTCCAGCGCCTTCCTGCCACCTGATGCTGTCAGTGCTCTGCACTGTCTGTTGAATCTAATCATAAGGAATCCGGGCTTGCATTTTTAATACCTTTGTTATTTCATTTTATTTTCTAATAATTCATTCTTATTATATTTTTTAAATAGCATTTGACGGATTGGAAATTTGCAAAACCGATCCTGCTTCTTAGAACATTTGAGAAGCACTGTCCTAACCTGCCGCCCTAATCACGTCCCTCCTCTACTGGCAACTTTTAGTGATCCCCACTGGCTATAGCAGTGTTTTGAATGGTGGGTGGGGACCAATTAGTGGGTTGAGAGATTAATTTAGTGTGTCATTACCAGCATTAAAGAAAGAAAAGAAAAAGAAGTGGAGTCAAATAGAAAATATCAGAATATATTACATGTAGTATTAATATTAATAAATATATTTTATTTCAGTTACATATATATTTCACATATTTTAGTCATAAATGTACTGGATTATGATGAAAAAATGTCTTTTTTACTGTGACCACAGCAAAAAAAAAAAAAAAAGAAAGAAAAATTCTGGGTGCCACGGTCTACGGATAGACGGCACTGCCAAGCCTGACATTCAGCGCCATTGAGTCAGGAGCGATTGCGGAGGAGATCAGGCAATGATCAGGAGAAGAGTGAAGACGTGCTGGGTCGGAGGATGTCCAGGTTATGGACAAGCAGAAGGAAGGATGTCAGCAAAGGCCCAGAAACGCCACAACTTTCATGCCTGGACTGTGCCAGTGCTCCTGCAGAGAGGGACTGAACCTGGCCTCCGGAGCTTGCAGGTGGCCTGAGGATCGCAGTCCCCTGTGACATGAGCTTAGAGGAGAGAGCCCCTAAGTTTGCTGGGGAAATCAAGGGAGCTTTCCTGGAGGTGGCGACACCTTAGCTGACCTCTGAGGGAAGTGCTGGGATTTGCCAGAACAGGGCTGTGGAGAGGGCTCGCCCAGCCAAGTGAGTGGCTCGTGAAAAGGCACCATAAAGCCAGTCCTGTTTGGGGAGCTACAAGCCGTTGAGTGTAGGTGGAGCATGAACTAGGGATGGAGCCTTTGCCATTGTGTTGAGAGATGAGATTTTATTTTGGGATGAGGAGCCCTAGAGGAATTTTGAGCAGAAGAATGACATGAGCACTTACATCTTTGGAAGATGACTC